>CACRSC010000110.1:12349-22804 GCA_902651635.1 Mastigamoeba balamuthi
GTTCATTTTCAATTGTACGAGGAAATCAGCAGCTATAGTATGATCAATACACAGCTGAGTTCACATCTCGTGCAAATGAACTTGATCTACTCTGAACTCCAATGCCCAAATCGACCTGGCAAAAGCAGCTGAAAAAGAATAACTGGCATATTCACTATAAGAAGGGTGCAATGCTATGTGAGGGGTGTATCACTACTCAGATCTTCTTGCTAAGGAAACTGCACAGTTATCTTCTGAGGTACAGAATCAGACTTATTCATTTTACTAAATTGTTAATAGAAATAAAGGAACTTGTGCAACTAGAGTTTCATGATCATGCTCGATTTGCTCAGAGATATTGGTGCTATCATCTGTGAAGAAAGATAGAAGCCGGTGATACTGCAACTACATTAGCACTTTTTGACTTCACAATGTTGACTCCAGGAAGAATTGACTGCCAGGTAAGATTACTTACTTAAACTTCAAATAAATATACACAGGTTTGTATTGTAGTAGTCTATTGGTGTGTAATCAGCTCAGGAGAGCCAGAATTGAAGCGGCACACCTGGGAGTTCTGTCTTAAGAAGGGGCAAGACAATGACTTGACTGCTCTGATTGCAATTAAGCGCATTGTATACAAGCTGCCTCCCTTTACAAGATCAGAGTGTGAGAACGTGGTTCGCTTCAGTGATGGGTGCTCTACTCACTTCACAAAGCGAGTAGCAATCCCTCACTTTTTACTTAATCTGGAAGATGTTTCATGAGCATGGTGTTGAGTTTACAGTACACTACTTTGCTTCAAACCATGGACAGGAGGCCTGTGATGGCATTGCAGTGACAACTAAGGTCACTGTTAATAAGAGCCAGATACTGCTTGATGGATCTACATGTCCAATTGGAGGCAAGTCAGCTTGTTGGTGCAATTGTGATCAAAGGAGTAACTGCTATGCTACTGAAGATGCCAGAGGACATTCAGATGATCCAGATGGATGACTTTGATCGAATTGTTGGAATTCAGAGGTCCTTTCACAAGGTTTCCTTCAGCCAGGAAGAGGTAAAGAGAAAGCAGTCTCCTGTTCCCAAAATCGTTCTTTGAAGGACCTCTCTACCTGGAGAAGCAGCTCTAGATGTTATCTCCTGTTGAATTCCCTCCCATGTAACACTCTCATAGAAATTGGATTTGGATTTGTGATAATATACTCTTTTCTGTTCTGTTTTTCTGCCTTGTGTCTAATTTACCACTCAGATTATCTCAAAAACTGGAATCACCCATACATAATCTTCTTTCCATCACGTTCTTAACCCATTTCCAAAAAATGGTCCAGTTTGACCATCTTGTTCAGCTATAGGTGTTCTGTGACGGGTTCACCTCGACAAAGTCATAGGCGCCCTTCTGCACACTGCCTATTGGCGTGATCTGCACATTGGCAAAGTCACCGTACATGCTCACCACAATGAACGTTAGCGGGTAGTCTGGGTGCACCTCTATGACCAGCACGTAGCGCCCGGCACCCAGCGCAGCCTCACACGAGAACAGCTCCTCGGTGACCATGTACACACGTGTCGTGCTGGCATGGGCCTGTGCCCCCCTGCCCCTGGGCACCTTGCTGAACAGGCACATACACAGCGCCCCCATCCTTGGCATGTTGCACTGGAACAGGCAGAGCGACATGCGGCAGTCTGTGAGAATGCTCACTGAGAACCCCTCGTGCTGGCTCCTCAGCTGCGCCTGCACCATCTGGCACTGGTACCCGTTCTTGACCAGCAGCACGATGATGTTGCCAAAGTGTGCAAAGTCCTGGCTGCGTGCGTGTCCTGCCCTGGAATCAATTGCAAAAACCGACAAAAACCCACAGGGAAAATGCCAACAGAAAAACCGAGTGCCACGCATCATTGCACATGTTCATTCAGAAGAGGCCGTCGTTGGCAACACAGACACCAAGCTGCTGGCGGAGCTGTGGGGTCCAGCGTGGGTCGCTGTCGGACCCAGCGCCTGATCACTCGGTGTTGCTCCAGGGGTTGCACAGCTGCACGAGGTGCTCGATGCAGCCACTGCCCAGGGGCACCTGGACGGCCTGCAGCAGCGCGTAGCTGTGCTTTGGTCACCAGTCCCAGCCTCTTCTCTGCCGCCGCACTCCTCTCACCATCGATGTTGCAGCACATCACGTGGTCCACCTGCCAGGACCCGTTGAGCAGCCGCGAGGCCGCGAGCGTAGAGAGGAGAGAGCAGAGAGAAGAGTGGAGAGTAAGTGGATCCACTGTGGCGTATTTGACCTTCCTGCCCTAAGAGCCCATAGAGACTCCAACAAGACCTTGGAGCTCTCATCTCACCATGGGCAAAAAAAGGGGACTGACAATTTATTCATCCTTTCTGTAATACCAAACACTCAAATCACTCACCTCATGTAACTGACTTTGGCTTTGCATAGTTCTGTTTGGCCATTCTGAGGCCAGCCAGCACTACACTTCCCCCCTTCAACACTTGAGGGCTGCTGGCTCAGTATGGCCTGGAATCACATAATGGCCCTTAATGCTGCCTGGATCTCGTCCTTCAACTTCATCCTCAGGCCCTTGTCCTTGATGTACATGCATAGCTTGGGAGCAAACCTGCCGTTGATGTAGGATACCCACGAATCTGGATCATTCCGGTTCCCCTGGGGAAACCCCTCCCATTTGACAAAGAAGAACATCTGGTCCTTGACAACCTCATGAATCTATTGCCTCATCTGGCTTTCCACTGTCTCCCCTGTTCAGCTTCATCACGGCCTGCAGCATGGACCTGGGCTTGAACCCATGTAGTACCTCAAATGGTGAGCATCCCAGTACTCTCAAGAATGCAGTATTCAGGCAGAATGCGACTGGTGCCACCCACTGAGACCACCTGGGTGTAGTATGCACAAATGCACATAGCAACTGCTCCACATCGTAGTTGACTCTCTCCACGGCCCCATGCCCTTCAGGGTGTCTCGGAGCACTGATATGGTGCTTGACCTTGAGCAGTTCCACAAACCTCTCGACCTGTGCACTGAAGCTCGATCTTCCATCTGTAGTGATGAACTTGAACAGCATCCCCATCCTGCAGATCCAGTTATTGAAAATTAGCACGACAGCAGTCTCAGCTGACATGTCCTTCTTTGGAATCAATACAACCCAGTGTGAAAAACGGTCCAGCATCACTAGAATGTCCTTGAACTCCTCAGACTCTATAAGCTCTCCAATTAAGTCGACGAATATGCTCTTCAGAGGAGCCTCTGCCTGCAGTGAAACAAGCACTCCTGCGTGGGCAACCTTTGCTCTCAGCTTCTGGCATGTAGCACACTCGGTTTACCACTTTATGAGGTCCTGTTCCATCCCTGGCCACAAAACAACTGCCTTAACCCATTCCACTGACCTTGCGACCCCACAGTGGCCTGACAGAGGATCCATGGGCGAGAGCCCATATCTGGTCGATGACCTCTTCGTTTGGCCTTTCCTTCAGGCAGATCCTCGTGTCCACGATGTCATGCAGTAAGTCCTTCACTGTTTCGACCAGCTCGACTGCCTCCTCCATAGCTACTATTCCCTGCTGTGAAGTGACGTTGATGACTCGCACTTCCTCGACCTTAATTTCGACTGCAGGGTCGTTCCTCGTGTCACGAGACCTGGACCTCGTCACCGTAGCCTCTCCCCCGTTATCCCCTCCGACGTCCTCCTCAATGGATGCCTCCGTTGGGGTTACCGTGCCAATGCACCTGGGGTGGCTCTAGTAGAGTGGTCGTGTAGCCCTGAAGATCTCTGACCCCATGATCGCGTAGTTGCCCTCTGGTGCTCCCTCAACGACGTACAAGAAGATATCCCGTTCTGGTGCGTCCCTGGTGAACCGTACCTTCATGTAGGTCTTCTGCTCTGTCGTTTTAGACAATCCATCGTGCCCTAGCAACGTGACTGCGGGTCCCTGCTCGATCGTGAGTCCTAGACACTCAGCTGTGGCCGTATTCATCAGTTTCCCGTTGGTGGTCGTCCTCTGGGGTTCCACAGCCCTTGGCCACTCGTTTCTCTCGTCTGTCTGCTCCCTCGGCTGAGCCTCGACCTCGACCTCTGCTGGCAACTCGAACACCGTCCCCTCGAGCTTGGCTACTGGCCCTGCTGGTACAGCCTCTGCTCCTTCGTTGATCCTGGTGTTGAGATCCTTGCCTGCCGTTGTCGTCGTGAGCATTTTTTCGACCATCTCGAATTCATGCTGCGGGGTGCTTTCGGCGTTCCTCAACGCAACACACAGCTCACTCACCATGTGAACAGCCCCACGATGTGTTCCCTGGTCCTCTGCGCTTTCCTGGTCGTTATTCTCCTCGTTGGGCTCTGGCCTGGTCAACGAAACCTCGTGTACACTGGCTGTGGACGTCCGACTCGTTGTCTTGAGCTTCGGGCAGTCCCTGCACTTGTGGCCCTCCCCCTTTCACGCATAGCAGATGATAGGCTTCCTCCCTGAACCCCTGAGCTCGTTCCTGGAGCCGTTGGCCGTTGGATTCCGTTCCCTTGGGCAGTCCCGCCGGATGTGACCCTCCTGACTGCACCCAAAGCACTTGGCTGCCTCTGCCAGCCTCGAAATCGAATGTGATACGACCGGTCCGACATCCCCAAAATCCCTCCTCCCATAGGCACACATCGTGTCCTTGCAGCTCTGCTTCCACTCGATGATCCTCTCGATTTCTGTCGATTCCAGTCTCAGGAGTATTTTCTCGACCAGATTTGCGACCTCTGCGAGAAGGCTGCTCAGCTGCACGACGTTGAGCGTCGTGTCCATCCCTGCTGCGTCCCTCGGTACCTGTACGTGATGTCCCCTCGACCCCAGCACCTCGACCTCCACGTCCCTCCTTGGTGGCTCGCTGTCCGACGACTCAGTCCCGCACCTGTCATGGTCCTCGCCTGCAGACCTCTCCTCAGCCCGTTCTGAGGCCAGCCAGTACTACAAGTGAGCAGAGAGAGTGAGGCGAGAGCAGAAAGAGCAGAGAGAGGAGAGAGAGCAGAAGCAGCGAGACAAGAATAGAGCTGAGAAGAGAGCAGAGAGAGCGGACCTTGTCATGGGCCTTGAGCTTGCGGAAGAGGTCATCGATGTCAGTCTTGCTGGGGGCCACTCTGTACGTGATCAGCAGGGCCCCCGTCAGGTTCGTCAGCGCCGTGGCCTCGGTGCCGCTCTCGATCGCCTCGTACGACCCGTGCAGCTTGGCGTAGGCCTTCTCGATGACCATCACCCACAGCTCCGCGCACTGCAGGGGCACACAGCAGCCAGCAAAGCAACAAAAAACCTAAGTCACAACGGAGCACGCAGCAGACCAGAGGATGGATATACGGGTCGCTTACACTGTATGTGGCGCGTACTGCGTAAATTGCTGCACGGGGTCTGGTACTACGCCTGTGGTGGGGGCACCGGTGTGACCTCTGTTCAATTCCCGCTGCCCACATGAATTGAAAACTGCCGCTGCGCGGGATTCCAGTTCAGAATCAGGAAGCGAGCCGGACCTGGCTAATGCGCGCAAAACACTGCAGATTGCGTGCGTTGCGATGCCGGTGATGAGGCGGACGGGTGTCCCGGGTGAGAAACACTCGGGGAGGAAACAGACCGAAGATCATATGACGCGGAGTAGTTCGGGGGGGGGCTCTCTGAGATCAGAGCAAACAGTTCNGCAGCCATCCTTGGCTACGTCGTGGGCGTTGGTGTTTCCGGGGTCACAGTCCTCTCCGAAGCTGACAACGTGGTCTCCGCAATCTGTGAAAAAAGAGCAGTTTACAACCTGCAACCCTCGAATCCAAAGTGGTTACCTGGGCAGTCTGTCCGTGGTGATGTTCCGCCTTTGATGCATGATTTAGAGCATTCGATCCTGTCGCGGTGTCAGTCAGTGCTTCCAGCAGTGGTTTGATTGTGCGAACGTGGCATTTGGTGGCAGTGGTCCAAAGATCCTCGTACTACTGACATCCCTGCAGCAGAACCGTCAGAGTGTACCGCACGAAATCCGCAACGCACACATATTTGCACTTGAGGGCGTATGGAATGGTTCCTGTGAGGTTCACGTTGTTTTGCAATTGCCTGTCATGACCCAGAAAGTCAGAGCTTTGACCGCCTTTTCCGTTGAACGTACAGGAAACGGAGAGATCTGAGGTTTTCCAGCGAATGAGGAATGGTCCCTCTGATGTTGTTGCCGTTGAGGATCCTGCGTTTGCCCCCTTGTGAGCTCCAGCCAAGAAGGTGGCCGCAAATGCGCACAGGTTTTCGAGTCTCGTCAGCTGGCCGATCTGGGGCGGGATAGTCCCCTCGATATTCGACCCGACGAAGGTGCTGGTTGCGATGCAGTCAGAGGATTGAGAAGAAGCGTGACTCCGCCTGGCGACACTTACATGGCCTGGACGTGGCTATCGACACAGGCGATGCCGTTGATGCCACTGCAGGAGTCGAGGGACGTGTCGCAGAGGTTCTTGTTGAAGGGTGCGTTGTGCAGGGACCTCTGCAGAGCGCACAGTGCGCTGAGCTCGCCGTCGTCCAGTTTGCCCAACACGCACGTCGCTCCCAGCAGGAGCGCGCACACAACCAGCAGGTGATTCGCTGTGCTCATTGCCAACGGCAGAACAGAGGTCCGTTGCGGTTGGACAGTAGTTTACGAAATGCGCGGTTAGTGCACAAGATTTGCCTGTGTTTTGAAACTTGGCTGCCACGTCCACTAAAATCGAGCCGGATCGGAGTACACCTGCGCCCCACCCCCACCCTGCACAACAGTTGGGTAGCAACCCATGCGTCCACTGTATAAAAATCGCAGCTGACTCATCGCGATTCTGGAACCACACCACGCCGGACAAATGAGATTGTGAGGAAAAAACCGATCAGACCAGCGGGTAAGCAATGCGCGATTCCGTTTATGCACTTTTGGCAGTGGATCAGCAACCGAGAGGCCGATTTCACGGCCTTCTCCCATCAGGGCGCAGACTCGCGCAGCTGTGACCTCGCACTGACCAGCACGCGCTGTTTCTTTCCTTTGTGCTCTGTCGACTTGTGAACAAAAAAGACAGTAAGTGTCCCACTGGTGCTGAGGCTCGTCGGGCACGTGTCCGCGCACCAGCGCAGAACGGCGCAGCTTCAGCATTCCAACTAGTCGGGTTTCACGGAACCCGTAAATTGCATTGCAAGGCAGTCGTACTCTTGGTCTGTCTCTCATCTCTTTCTTTTGCACAAAGAGAAGTGCGCTTCATTGGTCGATGCACAATTCTGGGTGTTGTGTTTGTGGCACCCCCTTCTCATCCCCAAGGGGACTGCAGCCCTCACTTCTGCGGGTTCACCTCGACAAAGTCGTAGGCGCCCTTCTGCACGCTGCCCATCGGCGTGATCTGCGCGTCGGCAAAGTCGCCGTACATGCCCACCACGATGGACGTCAGCGGGTAGTCGGGGTGCGCCTCGACGACCAGCAAGTAGCGCCCGGCACCCAGCGCAGCCTCGCACGAGAACAGCTCCTCAGCATGTACACGCGCGTCGTGCTGGCGTGGGCCTGCGCCCCCCTGCCCCCGGGCGCCTCGCTGAACAGGCACACGCGCAGCGCCCCCATCCTAGGCACGTCGTGCTGGAACAGGCAGAGTGACATGCGGCAGCCTGTGGGGATGCTCACTGAGAACCCCTCGCGCTGGCTCCTCAGCTGTGCCCACACTGTCCGGCACTGGTACCTGTTCTTGACCAGCAGCACGATGATGTTGCCAAAGTGCGCCGCGAAGTCCTGGCTGCGCGCGCGTCCCGCCCCGGAATCAAGTGCAAAAACCGACAAAAACCCGGAGAGGGAATAGGAAAATTCCAACGGAAAAAACCAAGTGCTACGTGCCATTGCACATGTTCATTCAGAAGAGGCCGTCGTTGGCGACACGGACGCCGAGCTGCTGGTGGAGCTGTGGGGTCCAGCGCGGGTTGCTGTTGGACCAGGCGCCCGACCACTCGGTGTTGCCCCAGGGGTTGCGCAGCTGCACGAGGCGCTCGATGCAGCTGCCGCCCAGGGGCACCTGCACGGCCTGCAGCAGCGCGTAGCTGTGCTTGGTCACCAGTCCCAGCCTCTTCTCCGCCGCCATGCTCCTCTCGCCATTGATGTTGCAGCACATCACGTGGTCCACCTGCCAGGACCCGTTGAGCAGCCGCGAGGCCACGAGCGTAGAGAGGAGAGAGGAGAGTGAGTGGATCCACTGTGGCGTATTTGACCTCCCTGCCCTAAGAGCCCACAGAGACTCCAACAAGACCTTGGAGCTCTCATCTGACTATGGGCAAAAAAGGGGACTGACACTTTATTNCTCCAACAAGACCTTGGAGCTCTCATCTGACTATGGGCAAAAAAGGGGACTGACACTTTATTCATCCTTTCTGTAATACCAAACACTCAAATCACTCACCTCATGTAACTGACTTTGGCTTTGCATAGTACTGTTTGGCCATTCTGAGGCCAGCCAGCACTACACTTCCCCCTTCAACACTGGAGGGCTGGCTCAGTATGGCCTGGAATCACATAATGGCCCTCAATGCTGCCTGGATCTCGTCCTTCAACTTGATCCTCAGGCCCTTGTCCTTGATGTACATGCATAGCTTGGGAGCAAACCTGCCATTGATGTAGGATACCCACGAATCTGGATCATTCCGGTTCCCCTGGGGAAACCCCTCCCACTTGACAAAGAAGAACATCTGGTCCTTGACAACCTCATGAATCTATTGCCTCATCTGGCTTTCCACTGTCTCCCCTGTTCAGCTTCATCACGGCCTCCAGCATGGACCTGGGCTTGAACCCTTATAGTACCTCAAATGGTGAGCATCCCAGCACTCTCAAGAATGCAGTATTCAGGCAGAATGCGACTGGTGCCACCCACTGAGACCACCTGGGTGTAGTATGCACAAATGCACATAGCAACTGCTCCACATCGTAGTTGACTCTCTCCACGGCCCCATGCCCTTCAGAGTGTCTCAGAGCACTGATATGGTGCTTGACCTTGAGCAGTTCCACAAACCTCTCGACCTGTGCTGCACTGAAGCTCGATCCTCCCTCCATCTGTAGTGATGAACTTGAACAGCATCCCCCATCCTGCAGATTCAGTTGTTGAAAATTCCCGCGACAGCAGTCTCAGCTGACATGTCCTTCATTGGAATCAACACAACCCAGTGTGAAAAACGGTCCAGCATCACTAGAATGTCCTTGAACCCCTCAGACTTTATGAGCTCTCCAATTAAGTTGACGAATATACTCTTCAGAGGAGCCTCTGCCTGCAGTGAAACAAGCACTCCTGCGTGGGCAACCTTTGCTCTCAGCTTCTGGCATGTAGCACACTCGTTGTTTCACTTTATGAGGTCCTGTTCCATCCCTGGCCACAAAACAACTGCCTTAACCCATTCCACTGACCTTGCAACCCCCTTACAGAGGGTCCCCATGGGCAAGAGCCCATATCTGGTCGATGACCTCTTCGTTTGGCCTTTGCTTCAGGCAGATCCTCGTGTCCACGATGTCATGCAGTAAGTCCTTCACAGTTTCGACCAGCTCGACTGCCTCCTCCATAGCTACGATTCCCTGCTGTGAAGTGACGTCAATGACTCGCACTTCCTCGACCTTAATTTCGACTGCAGGGTCGTTCCTCGTGTCACGAGCCCTGGACCTCGTCAGGTAATCCGGCAGGAAGTTCGTTTACCCTGGTGCATGTTGATCATGTCCCGCATCAGTACCCCTGCGATTGCCACTGCCGAGAAGTCCGTTCTCACAATCAGCAATCCTCCAGGCACAGGCTGGTACAGAACTGGAGCGTTCAGAATTGCATCTCGGACGTTTCTGAATGCCCTCTCATGCTCCTCCTTCCAGGAAAACGACTTGGCCTTTGTAAGGTCCACAGGGGTGCCACCTGATCTGCCATTGCTGGAACAAACACCGAGAACCACTGGCACAACCCCAAGAACGACCTGAGAGTCATTCTGTCTCGTGGTGCCTGCATTGTCCTCAGTGGTTCCAGCCTCTCTGGATCAGTCTGAAGTCCCTCCTGTCCCACAACCCGACCAACACAACGCATGTACGTTCCCCCAAAGAAACACTTGGATGCACTGAGCCCCACATTCGTCTCCTGGCACAACCCTAGAAACATGCCCCAAACGTCCTTGAACTCTGCATACGTTTGTGCCCCATGGCATGCATTGTCGATGAACAGCTGAATGGGCTTTGCGGGGAGACTTCACCTGTCGATTGTCCTCTGGAACCATGCAGGTCCCGTTGACACACCGAACATGAGTCTCAGAGCCTCGAAATGACCCTCCTTGGTGACGAAAGCCATAATCTCCCCTGCTCTTCGTTGCTGCTGTCTGGTTGTATGCTGTCTTCAGGTCTGCATCTCCGCAGTACGTTTTGTGCACGAATTCCTGCAGTAGCAGCTCCATGTTCTTGCTTGGGTATGCGAGCTTCTTGATCCAGTGGTTCATCTTGATGTAGTTGAAGCACAGACGCTTGTCTC
>CACRSC010000110.1:30094-42425 GCA_902651635.1 Mastigamoeba balamuthi
TCACCTACATGCAGGCACACCCCCACCTGCGGACCTAGACTTTCGATTGACTTCTTCAAGGTCTCCCCATGCTCGACCTTTGAAGTAGAGCGGTGATGCCAAGGGGGGGACTGCACCCCCTAGGCAAAGGAATAGCATTTCCCCTCCCACCCTCTCGTCACCACACGAATACAAATCAATACATCATCACTCCTTCTTCTTCCCTTAGTCCTCGAGTCTCTCAACCCTCCAGGGGCTTCCTGCCCCCACCCCACGCATTACTGGGCATCACAATGCACCTGGGGTGGCTCTAGTAGAGTGGTCGTGTAGCCCTGAAGATCTCTGACCCTGATGATCGCGTAGTTGCCCTCTGGTGCTCCCTCAACGGCGTACAAGAAGATCTCCCGTTCTGGTGCGTCCCTGGTGAACCGTACCTTCATGTGGGTCTTCTGCTCTGTTGTTTTAGACAATCCATCGTGCCCTAGCAACGTGACTGCGGGTCCCTGCTCGATCGTGAGTCCTAGACGCTGAGCTGTGGCCGTATTCATCTCGCTGATATCGGCCTGCGTATCCAACATGCACACAAGCTTCTCTGAACCACCCTCGACTTCCACCTCGATGCAAGGCTTCAGTTTCCCGTTGGTGGTCGTCCTCTTGGGTTCCACAGCCCTTGGCCACTCGTTTCTCTCGTCTGTCTGCTCCCTCGGCTGAGCCTCGACCTCGATCTCTGCTGGCAACTCGAACACCGTCCCCTCGAGCTTGGCTACTGGCCCTGCTGGTACAGCCTCTGCTCCTTCGTTGATCCTGGTGATGAGATCCTTGCCTGCCGTTGTCGTCGTGAGCATTTTTTTCGACCATCTCGAATTCATGCTGCGGGGTGCTTTCGGCGTTCCTCAACGCAACACACAGCTCACTCACCATGTAAACAGCCCCACGATATGTTCCCTGGTCCTCTGCGCTCTCCTGGTCGTTTTTCTCCTCGTTGGGCTCTGGCCTGGTCAACGAAACCTCGTGTACACTGTCTGTGGACGTCCGACTCGTTGTCTTGAGCTTCGGGCAGTCCCTGCACTTGTGGCCCTCCCCCTTGCACGCATAGCAGATGATAGGCTTCCTCCCTGAACCCCTGAGCTCGTTCCTGGAGCCGTTGGCCGTTGGATTCCGTTCCCTTGGGCAGTCCCGCCGGATGTGACCCTCCTGACTGTACCCAAAGCACACAAGCTTCCTTGGCTGCGCCTTGTGGCTTCTGTCCTCCGTCTCCTGCGGTGCTGTCCACGCCCTGATCGTTGCCTGACATGTCCCCGACATAACCTGCGTTCCAGTTCTCGGTTTCATCATTGGGAACACGATTTTCCGTCGTTGGAGGTTCGCTGACGACTGTTACGACTGCTGGCTTCGTTGGTGTCGGTGGCACTGAGCTCCTGTGAATAGCCTGGTCCTGCCTCCTTGCTACTCGAATGGCCAGAACACACACCCCGTGCAATGACATCGGTGTATCACTCTGCTCATCCTCAAGAGCCTCTCGAAACCATGTCGTCCGAATTGCCTTGTAGTACAGCCTGCAGCTGTGCTTGTCGTTCAGATCAAGTGCCTCCAAGTACTGCTCAAACTTGATGTTGAACTCCGTGATGGAAGGTGCTAACAGTCCACTGGTTGGCTCGACCCACCACAGTACCCTGATAATAATCTCGTCCCTTCCGTGCCCAGTTTCTGGCTGAAACGCTGTGAACAAGTACCTGCACACGTCCCCAAACAGCCTAGGAAACCCTGTGTTGTCTTCCTCATTGATTCCGAGCTGGGATAGCTTGCCCTGGTCATTGCTGATGATGGCCTCTGCCAGCCTCGAAATCGAATGTGATACGACCCGTCCGACATCTCCAAAATCCCTCCTCCCATAGGCACACATCGTGTCCTCGCAGCTCTGCTTCCACTCAATGATCCTCTCGATTTCTGTCGATTCCAGTCTTGGGAGTATTTTCTCGACCGGATTTGTGACCTCTGTGAGAAGGCTGCTCAGCTGCGTGACGTTGAGCTGTAGCGTCGTGTCCATCCCTGCTGCGTTCCTCGGTACCTGTACGTGACGTCCCCTCGACCCCAGCACCTCGACCTCCACGTCCCTCCATGGTGGCTCGCTGTCCGACGACTCAGTCCCACACCTGTCATGGTCCTCACCTGCAGACCTCTCCTCAGCCCCAGAGACTCGTTCTCCATTGCTTCTCCTCTCTCTTGGCCCTGCTGCGACCTCCTCGACCCTGGTACTCGTCCTCATCATCTGATGTCCTTGTCACCCTCCTCATTTTTATTGTGCTCCTTGGTCGACTCGGCTCGACTAAACAAAGCAATGTTGGCCTAGTGGATCCACTATGGCGTATTTGACCTCCCTGCCCTAAGAGCCCGCAGAGACTTCAACAAGACCTTGAAGCTCTCGTCTCACTATGGGCGAAAAAAGGGGACTGACAATTTATTCATCCTTTCTGTAATACCAAACACTCAAATCACTCACCTCATGTAACTGACTTTGGCTTTGCATAGTACTGTTTGGCCGTTCTGAGGCCAGCCAGCACTACAAGTGAGCAGAGAGAGGAGTGAGGCGAGAGCAGAAAGAGCAGAGAGAAAGGGAGAGAGAGCAGAAGCAGCGAGACAAGAATAGAGCTGAGAAGAGAGCAGAGAGAGCGGACCTTGTCGTGGGCCTCAAGCTTGCGGAAGAGGTCATCGATGTCAGTCTTGCTGGGGGCCACTCTGTACGTGATCAGCAGGGCCCCCGTCAGGTTCGTCAGCGCCGTGGCCTCAGCGCCGCTCTCGATCGCCTCATACGACCCGTGCAGCTTGGCGTAGGCCTTCTCGATACCATCACCCACAGCTCCGCGCACAGCAGGGGCACACAGCAGCCAAGCAAAGCAACAAAAAACCTACGTCGCAACGGAGCACGCAGCAGACCAGAGGATGGGTGTACGGGTCGCATACACTGTATGCGGCGCGTACTGCGTAAATTGCTGCACGGGGTCTGGTACTACGCCTGCGGTGGGGGCACCGGTGTGACCTCTGTTCAATTCCCGCTGCCCACATGAAATTGAAAACTGCCGCTGCGCGGGATTCCAGTTCAGAATCAGGAAGCGAGCCGGACCTGGCTAATGCACGCAAAACACTACAGATTGCGTGCGTTGCGATGCCGGTGATGAGGCGGACGGGTGTCCCGGGTGAGAAACACTCGGGGAGTAAACAGACCGAAGATCATATGACGCGGAGTAGTTTGGGGGGGCTCTCTGAGATCAGAGCAAACAGTTCTGTGTTTCCACGCAGTGTGTCGCTGAGTGACGTCATTCACTGGGCAGAGACAATTGAACAGCGGGGTCCTGTCAGAGTCTCCAGGAGGATTCTTCCGCTGGAGTCCTTGCTCTCCCAGATATTCTCCGTAACCTTTGGACCAGTCTTCAGAAAGACATCAACAGAACGACGGCGGGGAGAGCGACGGCGGCCACAGGGGTGCTCCTGTGAGACCAGTCCTTCTGCGCGGCAGGGCACGGATCCGACGCTTGCCTGCACACAGCCCCGCAGAGCCTGCACGAGGCGTAGGCGCCGCAGAGCAGGCTGCTCATGTTGGCGCACCCGACGCACTGCTGCCCGCCGGGGAGGCACAGCTGCGTCGCGCTGCACCACGCGAACCCCCGGGACGCGCAGTCGTCCGCGCTCTGGGGGGGGGCACCCGCGCCCGCAGTGAGGGACAGCAGCAGACAGAGGGCAGCGCACAGTGAAGCTGCGGCTGGAGGGGCACGTGGCGGCCTTGGCCACGCACGAGCTCAGGGCGGCGCAGCTGCGGCACCCCGCGCTCCTCTCGCAGTCGCCGCCGGCCGCGCGGGCGCTGCACGAGCACTCGCCCGCGCCCGCCGCTGCGCGCCCGCCGCCTGTGTGAGAACGAGGGGACGACGCGTGGGGCACGGGGGGAAGGGAGCGTGGCGCACCCGAGGCGTCGGCACAGGCGAGCGTCGCGGCGCACCACTGGCACTCGCCCGCGCACGCCCCGCGCGGCCTCCCCGCGCAGCCGGGGCACGGGTCGTCCCTGCCCACGCACTGCGACCGCGCCCCGCACCACCTGCACTCGCCGCCGTGGTCCTCGCACACGTCCCGCTGCCGGTGCCTCTGGCACGCGCTGCAGTTGGCCCCCGCCTCTGTGCACGCCCTGCTCCCCTCGCACCACCGGCACCCCCTCGCGCCCCCGCACCCCTCCTCCGTCCCCTCCTCCCCGCACTGCCCGCACCGCTCCCCCGCCCCCTGGCATCGCCCCGCCGTCGGGCACCACGAGCACACTGCCCGTCCCCACCCGTGAGTGTCCTGCTGGCGTCCCAAGAGACACACACAGAGAGAGCGACAGAGAGATGTGTGCCAGAGAGCCACAGGGAGAGGCGCCAATCAACCCACCTGACGCCTGGTCGCACTGGTCGATGCCCAGTGCGGAGCACGCCTCGCAGCTCCCGCCCTTGCCCGCGTCGAGGCACGTCGCCCGCGTCGCACACCAGCTGCACCCAGCACGGCTCGCGCACTCCTGCGGCGGCCGCGCTCCGTGAGATGCGCCGTGCGCCCAGCACCCGGCACCCGGCGAGCGGTGCCTCCGCACCTCGGGGGACGTGGCCAAGTCCGAGCACCGCGCGCACGTCCCGCCCAGCTCCCTCGGCACGCACGACCCCGCCGACGCGCACCACTGGCATGCCGCGTTTCCCGTGCACCCGTCCTCCGCCAGCCCCTCGCACGGCATCGCGCTGCTGTCTGGCCAGCGGTTCGCTTCCGTGTCAGCTCCGCCGGGGAGCGACAGAGAGGCCGCGTGGGCGGGGCGGGTGGGCTCGCTCACTGATGCAGCGGTGGCCAGCGCTGACTGTGCCCCTGGCACACTTGCAGGCAACACACGCCGCCGAGGGGTCGTCGCACTCCTCCCGCCAGTCGTCCACCCTCATGTTCCCGCACCCTGCCCCTCTCTGTCGTCAGCACAGCCGAGACGCAGCTGCAGCGGGGGCCGCACGGGTGCACGTGCTGCTGGCGTTGCTCCACGTCCACTCTCGCTCGCACTGGCACGATGTCGCGTTGCACCCCACCGTGCCATCGCACAGCTCCCCCGCGTCGACCACAGCGTTGCCGCACCCTGCCCCGTGCCCGCGTCGTCAGAGCGCTGTGTCACCCCCTCGGAGGCGCATGCGCACTCGTGCAGCCGCTCGACGTCGGACGCCACCCCGCCATGCAGACGCAGTTGTCCCCGCATCCCTCTGTCCCGTCGCACTGCTCGCTCGCGTCGCGCTGCTTGTTCCCGCACGCTGCACCGCCGTTGGGTGAGGGCATGGCGACAGGTGGGTGGCCGCACATGTGCAGGAGAACACGCCAGAGGGAACCCTCGGCCACTCGCACGTGCAGTTGTCAGTGCATCCCGCTGAATGGTCGCAGGACTCTCCGGGGTCCTGCATGGCGTTCCCGCACTCTGTGACGCACCACACAAGGCGGTGTCAGAACAAGACCGACGTGTTCATTGTTCGCTTGCGTACTCGTGCATGTATGGCCCCACTGCGAAACGATCCAATTGTTGTCCGAGTCGCATGTACACCACCTCGTGCAGCCATCCTTGGTGACGTCGTGGACATTGGTGTTTCCGGGGTCGCAGTCCTCTCCGAACTCGACAACTCGGTCTCCGCAGTCTGCACACTACAGTGAGGACTCGAGGTGAAGGTTGAAGCTGTTACTTGGGCAGTCGTTCCGTGCCGTAGCTCCATCTGAGCCTTTGATGCACGACTTAGCGCATATCACCCTGTCGCGGTGTCAGTGATTCCAGTGGTCTTTTGTTTGCGAACGTGGCATTTGGTGGCAGTGGTCCAAAGACCCTTGTGCTGCTGACATCCCTAAGAGGCGTCAGATTCCACCCACGAATTCGTAAATCCGCCAACGCACATATTTGTGCACTTGAGGGCGTATGGAATGGTTCCGGTGAGGTTCACGTTGTTTTGCAATTGCCTACCGTGCCCATAAAGTCAGAGCAATAGCAATACCGCCGTCTCGGTTGAACGCACAGCAAACGGAGAGATCTGAGGTTTGCCAGCGAATGAGGAATGGTCCCGCGGATATTGTTGTCGTTGAGGAACCTGCGCGTGACCCTTGTGAGCTCCAGCCAAGAAGGTGCCGCAAATCCGCACACGCTTTCGAGCCTGAGCAGCTGGCCGATCTGGGGCGGGATAGTCCCCTCGATATTCGACATGTCGAGGGTGCTGGGCGACAGTCAGCAGATCGGTGAAAGGAAGCGAAGCAACTTGGTTTCAGCCGAGTGGTACTCACATGGCCTGGACGTGATCTCCGACGCAACCGATGCCCTTGATACCGCTGCAGGAGTCGAGGGACGTGTCGCAGAGGTTCTTGTTGAAGGGTGCGTTGTGCAGGGACCTCTGCAGAGCGCACAGTGCGCTGCGCTCGCTGTCGTCCAGTTTTGCGCACATGCACGCTGCCCCCAGGACCGCGCACACAACAAACAAGCGGTTAGCCACGGTGCTCATTGCCAGTAGCTGAACAGAGGCCGTGTTGCGGTAACTAGAAGAGCAGTTAGCGAAATGCGCGGTTAGTTCACAAGATATGCCCTGCGTTTTTGAAACTTGGCTGCCACGTGCAGAAAATTTCGGAGAATCCGACGCCTGCAGCAGTAAGCCCTGAGACCCACCGCGACCATGCACACTACATTGGAGAGGTCCAAGCGTTCGGTGCAAAATCACCAGGTGACACATTACGATTCCGGAACCCGCAACGGCGGCACGTATCCTCTTCTACAGTATAGTCTGAGACTGGGGAAATGCTCTCGGGCAACTTCTCCTCTGAAACAGGGCGCGTCTGATGCTGTCTTGCGCACAGGATCCACGCATCTTGTAAACCTCTCACTACTCAACCAACGGATTAATATCACTAAGGTCAGAAACAAAGTGACACAGTGAAGCTGTGGATCGTCGGCCACGTGCCGGCTTTGTCCACGCACGAGCGCAGAGCGACATAGCTGTCAATTGAAGCCCCAGTGCGCCATCTCTTCCTTTTTCACAAAGTGTTTGTGCGCTTGGTCAATGCACAGAGTGTAGACAGTGAAGGGAAAGGGCGAGAGGAGTTGCCACAAACGCAAGGGGACTGCAGCCCTCACTTCTGCGGGTTCACCTCGACAAAGTCGTAGGCGCCCTTCTGCACACTGCCCATCGGCGTGATCTGCGCGTCGGCAAAGTCGCCGTACATGCCCACCACGATGGACGTCAGCGGGTAGTCGGGGTGCGCCTCGACGACCAGCACGTAGCGCCCGGCACCCAGCGCAGCCTCGCACGAGAACAGCTCCTCGGCGACCATGTACACGCGCGTCGTGCTGGCGTGGGCCTGCGCCCCCCTGCCCCCGGGCGCCTCGCTGAACAGGCACACGCGCAGCGCCCCCATCCTCGGCACGTCGCGCTGGAACAGGCAGAGCGACATGCGGCAGCCCGTGGGGATGCTCACCGAGAACCCCTCGCGCTGGCTCCTCAGCTGCGCCCGCACCGTCCGGCACTGGTACCCGTTCTTGACCAGCAGCACGATGATGTTGCCAAAGTGCGCCGCGAAGTCCTGGCTGCGCGCGCGTCCCGCCCCGGAATCAATTGCAAAAACCGACCAAAAACCCGCAGGGAAAATGCCAACGAAAATAACAAAGTGCCACGCGTCGTCGCACATGTTCATCCAGAAGAGGCCGTCGTTGGCGACACGGACGCCGAGCTGCTGGCGGAGCTGCGGGGTCCAGCGCGGGTCGCTGTTGGACCAGGCGCCCGACTGATCTGTCTCAGCAGACTGATCTGGGGCAGGATGGTTCCACAATTTTGTACTTGCCGAGAAGACTGTGCATGCCTCTTTGAATTCTGCCGCAGTTAGTTGGCTTCACACATGTACAAGACGTAGTTTCTGATGCAGCGGATTCCGGGATGTTCTCGCAGGACTCAAGGGGCGTGTTACAGATGTCTTTGTTGAAGGACACGTTGTGCAGTTAATCCTGCAGAGCGCTCAGGGCCTTGTGCTCGTCGTCGTCCATCTGGCGCACACGCACTCCGGTCCCAGGAGGGCACACACAACCAGCAGGCGATTCGCGATAGTGCTCATTGCATCACACAGGGCGTTGGGTGTGGGGAGGTTACCGAGTTGCGGTTAATCGCAGGTTATGCCATGTGTTTTGAAACTGGTTGCCACATCCACAAAAACTACATCACGTAGCAAGTTCCACCATTTCCCTCTTTTTTTTCTGCTCTCGCCAAGCCACAGTCTCGTTGACGGTAGTTGTACAGGGTTCTGTGGATAGTGAGTGTGCTGTGCGTGGTTTCAAAGTGCCTCAGACGCCTGCGCTCAGGTCGAAGATGAAGAGGTTCTCCTCGCCGACGGCGTGGCCGCGCTGCTGGGCCTCGTCGATCTTGCGGATGAACTTGAGGGCGTGGGGCTCGGGAGCGCTGCCCAGGGCCAGGTACTCCTCGATCTTCTTCTTGGCGAGGTCGAGGCAGCCCGTGTCCAGGTCGTCCATGGCCTCGTTGAACAGCGTCGTCCGCCGCAGCGCCGCGGGGTCGATCCTCTCGGCGCTCCCGACGAGCTCGTAGATCTCCTGCACCTGCGCGAAGCCCTTGACGCGCACGTGGCCCACGTGCCGCGCGACGATGCGGTCGCCCACGGCGGCGCGCGTGGCCGAGCAGATGAGCATGCGCGTGCCGAAGAACTTGTTCATGGGCTCGAGCCTCGCGGCGAGGTTGACCGAGTTGCCGAGCACCGTGTAGTGGAAGTGGTTGCTGGACCCGCTGTTGCCCACCAGCACGTCCCCCGTCGACATGCCCACCCTGCAGTTGATCTTGGGCAGCCCCGCGGTGTCCCACTTGGCCCGCAGGGGCCCCAGGTTCTCCATGATCGCGAGGCCCGTCAGGCACACCCTCATCTCCATCTCCACAGCCTCCCCGGGGTACCCCCAGAACGCCATCACGCTGGCCCCCCGCGAGGAGTGTCAGTGCGTGCGAGCGAGGGGAGAGGGGGCCCACCAGTCGCCGATGAACTTGTCCACCAGGCCGTGGTTGTCGTCGATGGCCTTGGTGCACATGTCCATGAAGTCGGTGAAGACGGTCAGCAGGATGTCGGGGTCGGTGTTCTCGGTCATCACCGTGAAGTTCTCGATGTCGCAGAAGAGCGTCGAGCAGCGGTGCCGCGAGACGCTGAGCTTGGCGATCTCGCCCCTGAGCTGCAGGATGCGCAGCACCTCGATGGGCACGTACTTGTGGAAGCTGCCCAGCAGCGTCCACATCTTGTGCATGCTCGTGTAGATCGAGGCCACCTCGGTCAGCCCCGCCTGCATCGTGTTGTTGTGCGGCCTCACCTCGCTCTTCTCCAGCCTCGACGCCCGCTCCATCTGCCGCACCACAAAGCGCAGCGGGCTCGACACCAGCACGGCCACGACGACCGAGAGCGCCGCGCAGGCAAAGACCATGGCCACCGTGATGCCGATGGTCATGCCGATGCTCTTGGTGATGCCGGAGAAGAAGTCCGACTCGGGGTCGGCGATGATCACGTAGACGGGCGGGTACCCCGTCCCGGGCCGTATGTCGACGAGCTCCACGTACATCAGGTACGTCTCGCCCAGCACCTCGGTCCTCTGCAGCGTGCCCAGCTTCTGCGACTCGCTCAGCCCGCGCGCCGCCTTGCCCACGGACGACGTGAGCACGTCCTCGCTCAGCGCGATGGGCATCCGCACGACCTTGCCCCCGGGCTGGTACAGCTCCGTCGACACGTTCCGCGACGTCGCGACTATCGTCCAGTCCTTGTCGTTGCTGACGATCCAGATGTTGCTGCTCCGCACGCGCGACGCCGCCAACTGCGCACGGCGTCGCACGTCAGCTGGAGTGACGGGGAGAGGCAGGTTGTGTACCTTGGAGCCGATGTTGGTGAGGGAGACCTGCAGGATGATGACGCCGCACTTCTTCTCGGGGTGGTTCTTGGGGCTCCAGCTCTTGCTGAGGCTCAGGCAGAGGAAGATCTCGGGCAGCGACAGGTCGGGGCCGTCCCAGTGCAGCGAGCTGTCCCGAATGGCTACATTGTACCAGCCCCGCCGCAGGGTGTAGTAGTTGTCCAGCGTCGAGTTCTGCCCTGTCGTTGCCCCGATGTACCAGTCCGACGAGGTCTCGTTCCACTCCATGTACCACGACATGTACGAGTTCTGTGCAGTCCACGTGAGAGCGAGTTAGCGTCTCGTTTGCCATGAATGAGTGGTGCTACAACCCGTAGCTACAATAGTGGAGAAGAGATGGACTCCTAATGCCAATGTGAGAGTGAGAGTGAGAGAGAACAGAGAGCAGAGAGAACGTCTAGAAATCGGGGTAGTCCTGTTGTTTCATAGAGTTCTTTTTCGACGGCTATTATGACGTTTATGCCCAGAAAAGAGGATTGGGGACGGCCCATTGCGACTCTGGCGGGAGGAGGCGCACGTTGAAGGTCAAGTTGACGTCGCCCTTGCGGGGGTCCTGGCGCCAGAGGATGGGCTTGGTGAGCTTGTAGAAGGGCTGCGGGCCTCTGCCGTAGACCGAGCACTGGTACCCGTGCGTGTTGCCGTAGCCCGCGAACTCGAGCTCGCGGCCGGGCACCATCATCGTGTCGAGGCTCTCGCGCCAGAAGTCCAGCAGCTCCGGGCGGTCCTCGCAGAACAGCGGGTTGCGCTGCGCCGCGAGCTCGAACTGGTGCACGACGCGCTCCGAGTCGTCGCAGATCTGCGTGAAGACCGAGACCGACTCGTTCTTGATGGACCGCATCAGGAACTCGGTGGCGATGTCCGTCGACGTCTTGGCCGTCCACCACCAGATGGTGATCTGCGGCACGGCCGAGAGCATCACGCAGACGGCCACGAGGCCCACGATGGCCACGCGGACCGACACGCGCATCCGCTGCAGCACGCGCCCGCAGCCCGTGTTCATCTGCTTCTGCAGCTGGTTGTGCTCGTGGCCCTCGGCCTCCACGTGCCTGTCGATCGGCGGGCCGCCCGTCGCGTTGAACGTCGTCGCCGTGTTGTCGACGCCTGCGCTGGGGTCGCTGTTCATGTCCCTCTCTGTGTCGCTGGCGCTCTCAGCTGCCGACCGGATGCTCTTTTGCAATGCCCCGCAGATTCGCCGGCACTGCCATCCTCGGCAGTGGAAAACGGTGTCCATTTCCGCGGAACCATCTGCATCCCCTGACGCACGCCCCGCCGCAGACACTCCCGTCTGGCGTCGGGAGAACCCCTGGCGTTGCTCAGGGCTGCGCAACCCCCGAGAGTCGTCACCGCCAAAACGGTACCGCCGCCGCTTCTGCGGCATTTTCCCGAAGAGGTTGACCAATTCTACACTGACGGTGAGCCACCAACGGGGCTGCCGGTAGTATTTCTGGCATTCGGCGTATCGGACACACGAACGCACACCGGCAGTGCTCCGCAGCACGCACGCGAGGGCTCCACCACGGCGACACGTCACGCACGCCACGCACACCGGGACCCACGAGCAGCAGAGGCGAGGGGGCCGGCTGGCCATAACCCCCCTCAAAAAACCCCCCACCGCCCGAAATGGCCTCGTACGGTTGGCAATGCACCGTCCCTGGGCCACAGAGCTAAGGGGAGGACACAAGAGTCCAGGAATCCGGAAATATCGTGGGTGTGCTTGCTGGGGCGAATGACAAGGGCTGCTTCTACTTGAAGCCCTCGGAGGTCCTCAGAGCGGTCTCGATCTCTTTTCGCTCAGCGACCTGCGCGCGACGAGCGAGAGGGCAGTCGAATTGAAATCAGGAATTGAGAATGTAAATTGGGAATTGAAATTGCCCCGGTGCCATGCACGAACGGCGAGAAGAGCAGGTGGCCTGCGGGCATCAGGTGCTCCAGGATGATCAGGACGTCGTCGGGGCGCGAGGCCACGACGGCCCAGGGGGCTGCGCCCGACACGGCGCTCGCGCGGACGCTCAGGCACTCGACCACCGCCCTGCACACGGCGCCCAGCACGTTGAGCGCGAGCGCGGGAGCCTCGCCCTCGTCCAGCACCACCGACGCGGCGAACCCCAGCTGCGGCACGTGCCTCCACGCGACAGGGAACCCTCCGGGGGCTGGCGGGGAGGCCACAGGCGTCAACGCAGGCATTTCTCGGAATTGTGATGTCACGGGAATCTAGATTTCTGGCGCGCCTCGCGAAACGCCCTCGGAGGAGGCCGGGGCCGACGAGGCGGCGCTCGAGCCCGCCGAGGGTGACAGCGACACGGGGGAGAGCGCGTCGAGCTGCGCGGTGCCCGAGGCCGCGGCCGCAGCCTCGGCGGCGGCGACGCGGGCCGCGCCCTCGTCGCAGGCGGCGCGGAAGCGGAG
>CACRSC010000110.1:43352-86735 GCA_902651635.1 Mastigamoeba balamuthi
TCTCTCTCTCTCTCTCTCTCTCTCTCTCTCTCTCTCTCGTCGTTACTTCGTTCTTCTCGTCTCTCTCGTCTCTGTCTCTGTCTCTCTCTCTCTCTCTGTCTGTCTCTCTCTCTGTCTGTCTCTCTCTCTCTCTCTCTCTCGCTTTGACCGCCCGCCCCAGGTACCTCAAGACGGTGGACCACATGGGCAAGTACTCGATACTGGCGTGGGTCACCGCAGGCACGCCAGCAGTGCACCCGGCGCGCGTGGCCTGACGCCCAGAGACCTTCCTCCTCCTCGCAGGGAACGTGAAGTTCCTGCTCTCGTCGGAGAAGCCAGACACCGAGGCCACGCGCAACTTCTTCACCGACGCGTACGAGGCCTACCTCAAGGTGCGCCCCCTCACCCCTCCCCTGGCAGGGCCCCCGCGCTGGCTGCTGACGCCCCCTGGCCCTCGCGCAGGTGCTGCTGTGCCCGTTCTACCAGCCCGGCACGCCCATCACGTCGTCAGCCTTTGACGCCCGCATCAAGAAGATGTCGCAGAAGTACTTCTCGTGACCCGCTGGGGAGCGCAACACGGCGCACTTGCTGCTGCTGCTGCTGGCGCTCTTGCACTGATTGCCGATTGCTGATTGCTGATTGCTGATTGCTGTGTGTTGTTTTTGGGTCCTCCTTGGGAGAGAGGAGTCAGGTGAACGGCCAGGACGAGGCCTTCACTGCGGTGCCGGGGACGTCGGCGCAGGGGACGTCGCGGGGGACTCGCCGTTCTTGCGCTCGCGCGAGTCGAGCTCGATGGTGACGGGCCCGTCGACGCTCGTGTCCACCTTCATGTACGCGCCAAACTGGCCCGCTTGGTGGTGGAAGGGCCGCCAGACAGCGTCAGGAGAGCACCCGAGGAGGAGGGGAGGGGATGGTGAAGAGGGGCGCACTCTTGACGGCGTCTGCGCGGTAGGCAGAGCGCACCTGGGCGACGAAGGCGTCGAAGAAGGGCAGCGACTGGTCGCCGGGCATGGCCAGGTGGAAGTCGGGCTTGTTGCCCTTGCACGTGGCGTACAGCGTGAACTGGCTCACTGGGCAAAGGCGTGGGGCCCAGGGGAGAAGACCCTCACCGCGGTCAGAGGGCGAAAAGAGAGAGAGAGCGAGGAGAAAAGAACAACTGAACGAGGCGTGTGCGTGGTGTGCTGGGAGGAGGGAGGGGGCGGCTGACCCAGGAGGATCTCGTAGTTCTTCTGGACGACGCTCTGGTCCCACTTCTTCCCGTTCTTGTCGTTGTCCCAGAGCCTCAGCCCCGTGATCTTCCTCAGGCTGCACCGATCCGTGAGTGAGCCAGCCGAGCGCCTCGTTGCGCTTCGTTGCGTTGCGTTTGTGTGTGTGCGTTGCTGGCGACTAGCGGAGGGGGAGGACGTGCATGAAGTCGGCGTCCTCGGGCGTGTCGTCACGGCAGATGCCGATGTAGCACACGAGGCCCGGCCCGATGCGGCCGACCTCCTGGCCCTCGACCGAGACGGCTCCGCTCAGCACTCTCTGGACCACTGCGCGCATTGCCCGTCGAACTCAACGCAAATCAACAACTGAACCCCGGCGGGGAGAATCAACAGGCAAAAATGGTATCGCTAAATATCCTCCGTATATCTCCCCTGCGTTGCGGGCCAGGGGGCTCACGGCCGTGGAGCTCATTCTCTGATTAGGCTACGCGCAGCCACTCGGTTGGGAATGCTGGTGTGTCGTGGTAGCGGAAACCCTGTCATCCTGTCATCGAGTGTACCTCTCGGCCAGTTGCGAATCCCGAGTATTCCCCAGAGCATTCCGCCAATCCCGAGGCACGGGAATCTGCTATCTGGGGGCGGCACCCAGCAGAGCGCCGCCGCAGGCCCAGGCGAGGTGAGTCAGCTTCGACACGTGGCGTCCCAGCACGACAGGAAGATGGGGCCCGTTTGCCCTGATATTCCGTGCAATTTCCCCGGCCCCGCTGCCGATTCTGGGCCGGGGAAGAAAGGCGATAGGCGCGTGACTCACTCCGGAGCGGCGTGGTGCCGTGAGTCACTGCCCCCTCAGAATTACTATCGCCCCCCTTCAGAGACACAGAGAGAGGCTGCCGGGTGCCCTTCCACATGGGGGAGATCAACGCGTCGACGGTGATCGCGCTGCTGGTGGCCTTCAGCCTCTGCACGTACATCTTTGTGCTCGCGGGCCAGGAGCCGCAGGTGCCCTCGGGCCAGGACCCGCGCTGCGCCCTCTCGCGCCTCCGCGCCGCCCTGCGCGGGCCCCACGCCAAGGCCCCCGCCGCCCACGACATCGCCGCAGCGCTCGGCAAGCCCCCGAGGCCCCCAGTGGTCCGCGCGCGCCCTCGCCTCCCTCCCTCCTCTCTCCCGCCCTCTGCGCTGCGCTCTAAATTTGTGTGCGAACCCAACGGAGCGAATCAATCGACCCAACTGACCGGGCTGCGGTCGCTGCAGGGCGCGGACGGGGCGCGGGACGCCGAGAGAGAGCTGCGGAGGGAGCGGGCGGCGCAGGCAGAGCGCGCCAAGGCGCCCGCGGAGGCCGGGCAGCGCTGGATATGAGGGACGACCGCGACCTGAAAATATCTGTTGGGAAAAAGCACCTGCACACCACACACCACGCGCCCTCCCCGCCTCCTGCGGGCTCAGAGCCCCCTCCCGCGTGCCGCTCCCGGACAACTCTGGGGCAGGACACGCTCGCGCAGAGGCGCGGGGCCCCCCCCTTGTACCCCTCACCCTTGACTCTTTTTTATTTATTTCTTTTTGCCAGTCACCGCACCCTTGTTTGGGCTCTCGAGTCAGTTTGAAATTGCTTCCTTCGTGGCAGAAAGAAAAAAGCAAGAAAGAAGGATACCAGAATCTTGGCGATGATGACAACCTTTGCAAAAGCGTGGGCTGTGCGTGCTGCCCCCGAGCAGACGCGGGTTGCCGAGGGGCACCGGAGAGGGGGTGACCATTGCCGTTTTTCCCAGGAATTTGCCCACATTGGGGAATACCCAGGAATGGTAGCGATTACTCGAGAGAAGGGGGAGGGCTGGCGTTGGCGTCAAACTCCAGTATACGGCGGCTTTGTTGACCATGCGGCGTGGCGGTGGTCGTCTCCGAAGTCCCGGGAGCGTTCTCCGCGGAGTAGGGAAAGTGCTCCCGGGATATCTTTGATTGCCACGTTGGACGGAAATCCCGAATACTGAGTGAACATACGTTCGTTCTGTGTCCGCGGTGTATGGCGAGCCCACGGAACGGTTCCGGGCTCTCGGCACTGGGCACACGCCCCGGAGCCTCGGGACCGATTCGCGAACCGCGGCTGCGGGCCTCCCGCCAGCCCGGGGAGGCCCAGGGGCCGGGGCAATGGACGCGGATCGCTGTTCCGAGATATTTCTCAGGTGCCCGGCGATTCGCGTGTCCACCAACGTCAGCGCGCAGATCCTCGCCACGACACCTCGCGATCTTCTTTTTTCCCACTGACGAGGTGTTTTGGCACAATCGTTAAACCAAGCTCGAGGCTCACACCCCCCGGCCCTCACCCCGCTCCACGCACCCATCCCCCCAATCCCCCCCACGCAACCCCATCCGCCAATGGCAGAGGTCGAGAGCACGCGGGCGACGGCGGCCAACGAGAACAAGACGGAGCCCGAGAACAGGTGGCTCAAGGCGGGCGACGGCACCGGCATCATCGCGTGGGACTCGTGGCTCGAGCCGCACGCCCAGACGCTGCGCGACCGCTACTCGCGCGTCCAGGAGCTCACGCGCTGGGCCGTCGAGCGCGAGGGCAGCCTGCTCAAGTTCGCCCGCTCCTACGCGCGCTGGGGCCTGCACCGCGCCGTCGACCCCGCGACCGGCCGCCGCGGCGTCTCGTACAGGGAGTGGGCTCCCGGGGGTGCGCTTCCGCTCCCTCTCTCTCTCTCTCCCCCCGCGCCCCCGCGTCCGCAGAGGGTGGGGGGGCCTGTGGCGCCCTGAGTTGTGCCTGGATTCGGTGGCGTGGCGGCCATTGTTTTATGGGGCCTCTGAGTTTATTGCCAATCTTCCTTTTTCTTTTCTTAACTTGTTCTCAACTCGCGAAATTATTGGTTTTCCAACTTGTTTCCCGGGGCGTGCCGCCGGTGCGGCCGCGCCGCCGGGGCCAGGCTCCCGCACCCGGGTCCCCTCCCCCTCGTCCCGCCGCCCCGCCGCCCAGTTTGGGCCCCGCTGTTTTGCAAGTGCTGGCCAACGCGGGAACAAAATTATGGTATCTTAACGCAAACACACGCACACAGCGATCAACGCCAGCCTCATCGGCGAATTCAACGACTGGGACCGCTCGAGGGCGCGGTGCACGCGCGACGAGTACGGGCACTGGTCGGTGTTCCTGCCCGACGGCCCCCACGGCGAGCCCGCGATCCCGCACCAGTCGCTCTTCAAGGTGAGCTTTGAGCTGCGCCCGGGCCACTGGGAGGACCGCGTGCCCGCGTGGGCCACGCGCGTCGTCCAGGGCGACGTCAACGTCGACCCCGTCTTCGTCGGCCAGTGGTGGTGCCCCGACAAGCCCTACGAGTGGAAGCACCCGGTCCCCAAGCGCCCGAGGGCCCTCAAGGTGCGCAGCAGAGCGCACCTTTTCTGGATTATCGCGTCACTGATTATTCCGACCATGCTGGAAAATACCGGTTTTACCGTGAAATTCCGGGGATACTCACGAAATTTCCTGGAACGCGCGGGGGCAATATCTAGATCTACGAGTGCCACGTGGGGATGGCGACGGAGAAGTACGGCGTGGGCACGTACAGCGAGTTCATGCGCGACGTGGTGCCGTACATCGCGGCGGGCGGGTACAACGCGGTGCAGATCATGGCGGTGATGGAGCACGCCTACTACGCGAGCTTCGGGTACCAGATCACGAGCTTCTTTGCGGCGTCGAGCAGGTTCGGCACGCCCGACGAGCTCAAGGCGCTCATCGACGAGTGCCACGGCCGCGGCATCACCGTGCTGCTCGACGTGGTGCACAGCCACGCGTCGAACAACGTCTACGACGGCCTCAACGGCTTCGACGGCACCGACCACCACTACTTCCACGCACCTCCCAAGGCATGTTCACTCCCCCCCGCTCCGCGAAATTGCCTGCGTTGCGTCATGCGTGATGGAAAATCCAATGGAGATTCTCGGTTTGCCTGCGATGAGTCAGGCGATTCCTGGGAATATGCGGCTGACGACGGGCTCCAGGGGCGGCACGAGCTGTGGGACAGCCGGCTGTTCAACTACGGCAACTGGGAGACGCTGCGGTTCCTGCTGAGCAACGTGGCGTGGTACATGGACGAGTACCGCTTCGACGGCTTCCGCTTTGACGGCGTGACCTCGATGCTCTACGTGCACCACGGCATGGGCGACAACAACTTTGACTACCCGCACTTCTACGGCGCGGCCGTCGACAGCGACGCCCTGGCCTACCTGACGCTGGCCAACACCGTCATCCACGAGATCAACCGCGAGGCCGTGTCCATCGCCGAGGACGTGAGCGGGTTCCCGGGGCTGTGCAGGCCCGTGCCCGAGGGCGGCGTGGGGTTTGACTACAGGCTGGCGATGGCCTGCCCCGACCTCTGGGTCAACATCATGAAGAAGGTCCACCGCGACGAGGACTGGGACATGGACCAGATCTCCAACACCCTCGCCAACCGCCGCTGGATGGAGCCCTGCATCGCCTACGCCGAGTCCCACGACCAGGCCCTCGTCGGCGACAAGGTTGGGCCCCCCCCCCCCCCCAACCTGCCTCATTCTTCCTATTTCTCGGAATTCTCTTTCTATATTTCTCTTTTTGGGATTCTCTTTCTTTCGAGATACCTATTTCTGGAAGTTGTATCTGGATCTCCTGATTTCCTGATCTGGATTTTCCTGATGTATCTTTATGGATTTCCACCGCCCTGTCCCTGTTCCCTGTCGTCACTGGTCCTCTCTGTCTCTCTCTCTGGTCTTTGGCTGGGACTGACAAGGGCTCGTCTCCCAGACGATCGCGTTCTGGCTGATGGACAAGGAGATGTACGACTGGATGTCCAAGGCGCTGCCGCTGACGCCGATCATCGAGCGGGGCATGGCGCTGCACAAGATGATCCGGCTGCTGACGTGCGGCCTCGGCGGCGAGGGCTACCTGACGTTTATGGGCAACGAGTTTGGCCACCCCGAGTGGATCGACTTCCCGCGCCCGGGCAACAACGCGAGCTACCACTACGCGCGGCGGCAGTGGTCGCTGGTCAAGGACCACAACCTGCGCTACCACCAGATGGGCGACTTTGACGCGGCGATGCTGCACCTCGAGGAGCAGGTCCACTGGCTCAGCGCGGGCAACGCCTACGTCTCGCTGCGCCACGGCCTCGACAAGGTCATCGTCTTTGAGCGCGCGGGCGCCGTCTTTGTCTTCAACTTCCACCCGACGCTGAGCCTGCCGAGCTACCGCGTGCCCTGCTCGACGCCCGGCAGGTACCGCCTGGCCCTCTGCTCGGACGACCTCGCGTTCGGCGGCCAGGGCCGCGTCGACACGAGCGTCCCGGCCCAGACGGAGAGGTACCAGGTCTACGGCTGCTTCGACTACTCGCTCATGATCTACGCGCCCTCGCGCACGGCCCTCGTCTTTGTCCGCGAGACGCAGTAGGGAGGGACGAGCGACGACGGCCTGGAGGGCCTCAGCCCCTCCAACGCTGCCTGAGAGCGGGGTGGAGGTGGTGGTGGTGGTGGGGGAGGTCTGCCTGCGAGCGCGGGGCTCGAGGCCCTGTGCTCCTGTGCATTGCCTCTGCCACCCCACCCCACCCCCCCGTCTCTCTTGCTCACACTCACCCCCCTCGGCTCTCTCCACTCTCACTTTCCCACCCCCCTCTCTCCGTTTCCTTCGCCCCTCTCAATGCAACGCCTGGCACCCGTGTTGGGTGGGGCCTCCGATTCCGTCCAAAAATACATGGCACGGTCGATTTGTCTCGCAAGGGAAGCGGCTGCCGATGGGTTTGCACGACTTGAAAGGCGGAGGAGACTGAGGGGATGAGACTGTCATCTGAGCACTTGCTGGATGCTCTGGTTCCCCCTCACCTTCGCTACCTCGCACAAACACCAAGGCGCTATCGGATGTCGCAATGAAAATGCGAGCGAAGCTTCATTTATCAATGCGAGACGTAAGACATACGTTCAGGAGGGGTAAAAAACCACGTCTTCCACCAAAGACCCCCGTAGGGAAAAGTGAGATGGCCTGTGGTCCTCGTGGCAGCGCATCGATGTGTGGCACATCGCCACACAATCTTGGTTTGCACAGCAGCAGCAGCAGAGTGAATGCAGCAAATCCCAAGGCTGCAGGCCGCTAAGACACGTGAGCGGGAAATGGAGGTGGTGGGCTCTCAGCGAGGAAACAGGAGGGTCTTGCCGGGGGTGAACGCAGGGTAGACGGTGTCATATTACCAAGTTGACGACAAGCCTCAAAACTATGACAATCACCGCGCCCGCGAGCATCCACAGTATCTCCCTGCAGGCGCCCGCGCGTGAGCATGCGGGCCCAGGGGCTGGCGCGTACACTCGGATCGCAGCCTCGGGCTTCTCGGGCGTCCTGGGCCTCGAGGGCGACGGGCTCAGAATGCGGGGCGCCCCCAGAGCCACCGAGCGGGGCGACCGTGGTGAAGCCGCGTTGCTGCACGTCCCCGCGGGCTTCTCCGCCAGCTCGGTCCTGCCGTTGTGCACCACGACGGTCCCGCTTCGCGAGCTCCGCGTCGAGGCGTTCTTGACGACGAACGTGCCCGAGGGCTGCGCGGGGGCGGCGACAGGGCTCGGGTGGTAGACCACAGACCCCGTCTCCGACTCGTCCTCTGTCGCGGCCCGGAAGACCATCGACCCCACGTCGGGCTGTAGGAAGGGGGAGGCACCGTGAGTGAGTCCCCGGACGCGAGAGGGGGGACCAGAGGGCTCGCTCCTCGCCTTCTGCGTGGCTTCTCGCGAGTTGGGGTTCTTGAGGGCGGTGATGCTGATCGGGGGGTTCGACTGCTGCGGCGTCTTCTTGCGTATCCTCTGCACGTACGTGACCAGGTCCCTCATCACCTCGCCCGCGCTCGTGCCCTTGGCCCCCTCGAGGAACGGGTGCTGCGCCGGCGGCAGGCAGCAGGCAGCCGCAGCGCGAGTGTCAACACCGAGTTGCAACCGATGCCCGCAAGAGAGAGACAAGAGGTCTCTGGTGCGTGCGTGTCTGTGTCTGTGTCTGCTGTCGTGCCTGGAGCAGCTTCTCCGCGTTCGACCGCGCCTGGGCGTTCTTGCAGAGGCACTCCTCGAGGAAGCTGTTGAACTCGCGCGACCAGAGCTTGGGGTTCTGGAACGTCGGCGGGTTGCACTTGCCGATCATGATCATCGCCCGCACGGGGTTCAGGTTGGCCCACCTGCTCAGGCAGCAGCCACGACGCCGTGAGCCCGCGCAGCAGAGGCAGTCCCTCCCCCCCATCCCCAGCAGCGACGCAACGGTGGGTAGCGGTCGGCCATCTCGATGCAGGTGATCCCGATGCTCCAGATGTCGGCCGTGAACGTGTACGACTGCTTCTTGACGACCTCGGGCGCCATCCACAGCGGCGTCCCCACGACCGTCCCCGTGGACACCCACGAGTTGCAGAGCTGCTTCGACACCCCAAAGTCCGCTGCCCCCGACCCCCGCGTGAGCCTCGCGTGCTGGGGGCCACCAGCAGCGGCAGAGGGCGCTCACCGAGCTTGACCTCGCCGTTGTCGTTGAGGAGGATGTTGCCGCCCTTGATGTCGCGGTGGATGATGCCCTTCTTGTGCAGGTACGCGAGGCCGTTGAGGCAGCCGTTGAGGATGCAGGCGATCTGCCGCTCCTTGAGCCCCGTCTTCATCTCGTCGATCAGCGCTGCGCAGGCCCCAAGTCAGTGCTGTGTGTCCCAAGACAAGCGCAAAGCAGGCCAGGGCCAAGCCAGGGCAAGGGCAGCGCAGCCCCCAGGGCTCTGCGTGCGTGCCTCTGATGGAGCCGAGCGAACAGTAGTCCATGAGGATCCAGAAGTTGCCGTCGAGCTCAAACGACCCGTAGTAGTACACGACGTTGGCGCACCTGCACGCCTGCACGGTGTGGCCAGAGAGCACAGTGAGAGAGCAGAGAGCAGTAAGAGTGAGAGGAGAGAGCAGTGATAAGCAGTGAGAGGAGATAGAGCAGTGAGAGCAGTGAGAGCAGTGAGAGCAGTTGAGAGCAATGAGTGAGCAGTGAGCAGTGAGAGGAGATAAAGCAAAGGGAGCAGAGAGAGAACCGGCCCTTCAGGAACAGGTGTGTGTGTGTTTAGGGGGGAGCACGTGCCCTGAGGATGTCGATCTCGGAGCGGAGCTCGGCGATGTTGGTGGTGTCCTCGTCGATGGGGATGACCTTGATGGCGATGGGCATGCCCCCGTCCTTGGTCACCGCCCTGTACACCGCCCCAAACGACCTGCGAGGGCCCCCCCGCGTCAGGCGCCGCGCGCAGAGCGTCGCCAGCACCCCTCGCCGAGCTGCTCCTCGATGTTGAAGAGCTTCGAGGCGTCTGGCGCGCTCCAGTTGTACAGCTGGTCCACGTGCACCTATTATTGCGGCCCGCGCAGCGGGTTTTTCCGGCCAGACCCGCAGGGGCAGCAGAAATAATCGTCCGTGAGGTGAGGGTCCGCCCGCGGCCAACGGAAGGCGTCGCACCTCGTGGCTCATGCGCTGGGGAGCGCTGATGACCAGGTCTGCACACGGGGGTCAGCAGGGGGAGGGCGCAGTGGGGAGAGAGAGAGAACGGAGGGCGCACCCCGGTCCTTCTTCCGCAGCATGGCACCTGGGAATGGGGGTGGCGGGCCACGCAGACGACAGCGCCAAAACGAAGAGTTTGGTGCGCAAAAAAACAAAATGGAATATCTATCTCAGGGGGATAATCTTCGGAGAATATCTCTGGGGAGATTTATTTCTGTGATATTCTCGGATGGAGAATATCCAGGAAAACGTGTGCTCGCTCTCCGTGACTCTCCGTGATGTCACGCCGCTTCCGCACGTCATAGACGCCACCACCACGCGTTTCCGGGGTGGTCGCAGAGAGGGGAGACGGACGGGGAATTCCGAACGACGGCAACTCAGCAACTTCCGAGAAATCCGCGACGAGTGGCGGAGCGAAAAGCGTCGAGGAAAAAAGTGTGTTCCGAGTGAGAGGGCGCAGAGAAAACCGGCACATGGGGCGCAGCGAGACCCGCGAGTTGAGGGGGAGGGGAGAGGGGGCATTGCAGAAGCGATGCGACACGAGGGCAGAGGGCAGTGGGCAGTTGCTGGGGGGCATAATAATAGGAGCTCTCTCGCTGCTTTATTTACACTGTTCCGCCCTGCGCGGCTGCGCTGCCAGAGCCGAGCCACCGAGAAAGAGGGGGAGGGCGCAACTCCGCGCGCGCCCTCCACCCCCCCTCCCCGCGGCTCCTCAGCCCCGCAGCCGCCCTCCGACCGGCCCAGCCCCACCGCGGGCCTCCTCCGTGCTGTCCTCCGTCGCCATAACTTGCAGTGCCCCCGCGGGCTGAGCGCCTCCTCCACTCAGCGCAGGACGGGCGCCTGGGCCCACGTCTTGAGGTGCCGCTGCCACCGCGCCAGCACCGTCTTCACCTTGGCCATGGCGGGGGCCGTCGTCGCCGTCGTCGTGGCTGCGCGCGGGCGCTGCTGCTGCTGCTGCTGGTGGGCTCCCGAGGCCGAGGACCTGCGGCGGCTGCCGGGGGCGCTGTTGGTGCAGGGCGCCTGCCGCGTGGGCCGCCCCTCCGCAGACGTCTGCGTCGTCGCCGAGCACTCTGCCCCGGCGCCGTCGGCCCACTCCCCTGCTGCTGCTGCTGCTGCGTGTGCTTGCATGGCGGCGAGTAAAATTGCGTGTGCTTGCGTGGCGGTGCGCTGCGCCTGTGCTGCTGCGGTTGGTTGCGAAATGAATGAGTGCGTATGTGCCGTGATATTTGCGGGTGCGAGGGCTCCGCCGGTGCTGCTCTGCACCGGGTCCAGTCACCCGCCACGCTGTCTCTTCGCGCAGCGAAATAGTGCGGTTGCCGCTTCGGGAAACCCGCCACGTGTGCCGTGTGTGTCTGAAATCCCCTTCTCCCGCTCTCTCCCCTTCTCTGCCGGTGACCAGCGTCCCCCGCCCCCGCCGGCTCGCTCCCGCGGTGCTGCAGGACCCGCTGTGGCCTCTCGGCCCTCGCGGGGATCGATTCTCCGCCCCACCGGTTGTCAGTTGTCCCCGGAGACGAGAAACGGAACCAAGAGCCGCCGGGGCCCTGCTGAGCCACTGCCCGGGCACCCCGCAGAGATGCCCCGCCCCACTCTCGCGGTGCGGAAAGCCGGAGGCGAGAAACACTTGCGAAAAAAGAAACAACCGCCATTGTCCTCCGGGGGCGTGGGTTCGAATCCCCCATCCGGAAAACTGTTCTGCCGCCCCTTCCCCCGGCCCCTTCTACTTCTTCAGCAGGTGGACGTCGGCGAGGATGGCGGACCTCTTGCGGCTGGCCATCGCGCTGATCCTGGCCGCCTCCCTGGCCGTGCCCGCCGCCGTCGACGGGGGGCCCGAGCCAGCGAGCGCCACAGCGCTGGCCAGCACCGACTCGGCCCTGTCGCAGTCGCCGCAGAGAACCAGCGCCTCTGCCAGCCGCAGCCTGCTCCGCACCTCTGCCGAGTGGTGGCGCTTCTCCAGCAGCGCCAGGGCAGCCTGCAGGCACTCGACGGCCCTGGCGGGCTCCTGCGTCGCCGTGTACGCGGCGCCCAGGGCCGAGAGCGCAGAGCCCTGCACGAGCACGTACCCGCCGTCGCGCGACGCCTGCACCGAGGCGTCCAGGTACTCGATCGCAAGCCCCGCCTCCCCGGCCGCGCACAGCGTCTCGCCGACGCTGAACCGCGCGTAGGCCTGCCCCCCCGGATGCAAGAGACCCGCTGAGAGCCGACGGGGAGGGCAGGGCAGACGGCGCACATCGAAGAAGACGAGGCCGTTCTCGGACGAGAGCCGCATGGCGGCGGCGAACTTCTGCAGCGCGTTCCTGAGCTTCCTCTGCGCGAGCAGCGCCTTCCCGATGTTGATCAGCGAGCGGCAGCACACGGCCGGGTCCCCGGCGGCCTTGGCCAGCGTCAGGGCCTGTGGGAGGCCGCCCCCGCAGGGAGGGGGGAAAAGTAAGTCAGAGAGAAGACAGAAGAAAGGAGGGTCTGGACTGGGGGCATCCGCTCACGCTCTGGGCGACCTCGGCGCATGCGGAGAAGTTGCCCGACTCGATGTGAGCCTCGGCGGTGCTGTTGAAGATCTTGGCGCGGCAGGGCACGTCGGGGGCCGTGGCCACGGCCCTGTTGAAGCGCGCCAGCGCCTGGGCGGCCCTCCCTTGCAGCGCATGCTCCTCTCCGATGGCCTCGTTGAGCACGCTCTGCATGGCACGCGTCCTGCAGCACGCGCCAGAGGTCACGGCGCATCGATAGGAGCAGAGCGTGGGCGAGGGGGGTGGGGAGTCGTACGCGTCGGGGAAGGAGCTGGCGATCTCCTCGGCCTTCTCGTAGTAGCGCAGCGCCTGAACACGCTTGCCCAGCTTCGAGCACCCCAACCCCAGCGCTGCGTACATCTCCAGCAGCTGCGCAGGCTCTGTGATCTGCGAGGAGGGGTCAGCACCCCCGCCGAGAGCAGTGGGCCGGCAGCACCCCAGTGGTCGGGGCTGCCTCTGTGGCGGCCCGGAGAGTCTCCACGCCCAGCTGCACGTCGCCGGTGGCCAGCAGCGCGAAGCCCTTGGCGCGCAGGACCTGCGAGGCCAGCACGGAGCACGTGTACGCCGGCGCCTTGCCGCTGCCGTCGCCCGCGGGCTGCTCCACGAGCTGCAGGGCCCGCTGCTGCATGTCGACCGCCGGCCCCGCCTCCCCCGTGGCCCACAGCACCGCCGACATGTCCGCGAGGATGGCCGCCTCGGTGACGCGGTCGCACTCCTTCTGCGCCATCTGCGGGGAGCAGCCCTCAGTCTGCGCGCCTGCACGCTTGCAAAGGCACCTCGAGGGCCTCGTTGAGGACCGCCGAGGCCTCGGGGTACGAGCCCTCCTGGGCGAGGGCGCAGCCGAGGTTGTGCCGGGCCTGGCAGACCAACCGCTGCATCCCCGCCTCGGCCGCGAGCTTCGCGGCCTCGTCGAACCGCTGCCGCGCGTCGGCGAAGCACCCGCGGAACGCCAGCACCTCGCCGATGTACTCTGTGCACCACGCGAGCCGCGGCCTGTCGCAGGCGTCGCGGCACATGCGCCACGCGCTGACGAGGTACTTTCCCGCGACGTCGGCGTCGCCCCGCGCCAAGTGCGCCCTGCCCAGCGTGCACATGGCCGCCCGCTCCAGCCCCGCGTCCCCGCAGCCCACCGCGATCGCCAGGCACTGCTCCGCCGTCGCCATCGCCTTGCTGGGCTCGTCCCCCCTCACCAGGTATCTGAGCCGAGCCGGGCTGTCAGAGACCCGGCGGAAACCGTGAAAGGGGTCCGCGAACATCTCCGCGAGAGAGCTGAGGACCAGCCCGCGGCCGAGCTTGTGCTCGTGTCGGTCGTAGATGGTGAGCGCGGCCTGGTAGTCGCGCAGCGACAGGTGCGTCTCGCCCAGCAGCAGGTGCTCCTTGCCCAGCGCGCAGTGCGTCGCGGCCTCGTGCCACCACCACCTCAGCAGAGAGAATTTAAGTGTCGGCGGGCGGGCTGAGGCGGTACCCCTCGGCGGACGTGTCCTGCAGGATCTGCCTCAGGTGGCGGATGGCCTCTGCGCGCCTGCCGGCCCTCGAGAGCGTCTGCGCGAGCTCCCAGCGTGCGTGGGCCGCGGGCTCGCTCGACGCCTCCCCGCAGTCCTGCGCGTACCCCACGGCCTCCTGCAGCGCCTGCAGGGCCTCGGCTATGTCCCCGCGGCGCTCCAGGACGTTGGCCTGCCCCCTGAGCGCGTCCAGCCGCAGGCGCGGGTCGTCGCGGGCCTGCGCGATGGCGACCGAGGCCGTGTAGGCCCGCAGCGACTTGTCCCAGTCGCCCGCGTCGCGGTGCGCTGCCCCCAGCGCCAGCAGCAGGTCGCCCTCGAGGGCCCCGCCGTCGCCGGCGGCCCTGCACTCCTCGATGGCCTCGTCGAGCATGAGGGCCTCGATGGCGTGGTCCTCCTGCATCCGCCGGATGCCCGCGACGACCGCGAGGACCTGCGCCGAGAGCCGGTGGTTCTGGTCGGCCCGCGACAGCTCGAGCGCAGTGACAGCGTGCGCCAGCGACTCGGCGAGGGCGCCCTCGAGCAGCTTGCCGTGCGAGACGGCGAGGTTGCACTTGGACTCGGTAGTGGGGCTGCCGGACGCCTGGGCTGCCGCGAGGGCCTTGCGGAGGAAGCCGAAGGCGCCGGCGAGGTTCCGGCGGGCCAGCATGATCCTTCCGAGCAGCATCCAGTACTTGGCCTCGAGCGCATCGCCCTTGGGCACTACACGCAGCCCCCCGTTGCATATCTCCATCGACTTGTCGCCGTTGCCTGGGTGATCGTGCCGTGCGCAGGACGTCGGGCACGAGGGCCATCAGTTGAGCGGAATACAGAGAGTCAATCAACGTGGATTCGTGTGAGACGCCAGACGACGTGCTACGCCATCTGGCCTTGCACAGCAGAACCGCATCTGCACCCAGAACTCCCGGAAACTTCACACAACCCAGAGGCCATCACCGGCACCGACAGAGGAACTGAGGACGCACCTTGCGTGAAGTAGGCCTTGGCGAGCTTGTAGGTGGCCAGAGAGACAAGCTGCGGCATGTCGACGGCCCTGAACGAGCTGACGGCCCGCTTGTACGCGCGCACGGCGTCCTTGGCAGCGCCGGCGTGCCGCAGCGCCTCGGCGAGCAGCAGCGAGTGGTGGCCCAGCAGCTCCGTCCTGCCCAGCGCCTCGGCGAGCTGCGCGGCCCGCTGGTGCACCTGCACGGCCCTCTCGCCGTCCTCCTCGCGCGAGAGCAGCGCCCCCAGCGAGTCCAGGTTCCTCAGCTCGGCCTCTGCGTCGCCGCACCTGCGCGCGACGACCGCGCACTCGGCGAACAGCGTCGGGTCGTCGGCCTGGGCGATCGACTGCAGCGCGTCGGCGACGGCCAGGATGACGCGCGTGGAGCCCGAGCGCCTGGCGTCCTCGCGAGCGCTCTGCAGCGCATCGACGGCCGCCTGCTCGTGGCCCTGCGCGCCCAGGGCCCTGCCGCGGCCGGCCTTGCAGAGCGCGCTGCCCCGGAGCTCGCCCAGCGACTCGTAGATGCCCGCGGCCTCCTCGAACACGTCGCAGGCCGTCGCCAGCGTCCCGCAGTCGAGCAGCACCGCGCCCAGGACGCTGAGCACGTCGGCCTTGACGCCGTCGTCCATGCCGTCGCGGAACCTGCACAGGCAGTCCTCGCACATGCGCAGCGCGCGCTGCCTGTCGCCCGCGCACACCGCCTGGCAGAGCACAGCGCGCACCAGCAGAGCCCCGTCGGCGTCCCGCGCCGCGAGATGCCCTCTCTCGAGCTCCTGGGCCACCGCCTCCATCCGAGCGGCCTCGACCTCTGTGGGGGCCGCCCGTCAGCGAGAAGGGTCGGGACTGGGGCAGAGGGGCACTCGGCATCTCGGAGGACATCTGCTCGACGATCGATTGCTGCAGCGCTCGGTTCTTGGCCTTGCGGCACGCAGAAAGCGCCCTGTCCAGGGTCGCCAGAGCCTTGTCGTGCTGCCCCCTCCGCGAGCGCAGCGTGGCCTGCAGAGCAAGCGCAGACCTCGCTCAGAGACGGCGCGAGAACGCGGTGCTACCCGCCTTTGTTACCAGGCACCTGGCGCCCTCGGACTGGTCGTTCATCCCCCTCGCGATGTGCATGGCGCTCGCGAGGGCCTTGCTGCTCTCCTCCGTCCTCTCGGCCGCCGAGTGGCAGAGCGCGATGACCCTCCACAGCGCTGCTCGTCGGGTCGGCCGTGCGTGCCGTCAGCGAGCGTAGGGCGCCAGGGGGAGAGTTACCGCAGAGGATGGGGTCGCAGTCGGTGTCCGTGGTGGCCGGCGTGGCGACCTGCACCGCAGAGTCCCACTGCTCGAGCGAGGCCAGCGTCTCCGCCCAGCGCAGGCGGACCCTCGCCAGCGACCGCGGGAGCCCGACCGCAGCGAACCTGTCGGCGGCCTGTCGGAAGCTGTCGAGCCCCGACGTCAGGTCGCCGCTGCTGACGCTGCAAGCTCCCATCTTGGCCAGCACAGACGCCTCGAGCCGCTTGCTGCAGGCCTGCTCCCCCCCGCTCGTTAGCGTGTAGCGCGCCCCCGCGCGTGCCTTGGCGGTCTCGAGGGCGCGCGTCAGCCAGCTGTCGTCGGGCTCCTCGGTCCCCACGAGCGAGCGCGCCAGCGACAGCCAGCACAGCGCCCGGGCCTCGAGGGGGAGCAGCTTCGCCGCAGCCGCCTCCTCCAGCGCGGACTCAAGGGCCTGCACGGCCTCCTCGAGCCTCATCATCTCGATTGCTGCCCCCCACCCTGAGTCGAAACTCGCAGTGAAACCCGCGGGGAGACGCACCCGCGCGACCCCACAGTATTTTGGCCCTGCAGCTCAGGAGGACGAGGCGCGAGTCCGAGGCGAACGAGGAGCACTTGGAGGCCGTGGCGATGGCGCGCGCTGGGTCGCCCAGCAGCAGCGCCGCCTTGGCGCAGTCGTACATCGCTGCAGCGGCGTCCGCGGGGGCCTCGGACAGCGCCCGGGCGTCCGCCTCGCACGCCGCAGCCGCCAGCGCCAGCGCCTTGCCAGCGGCCTCGGCCCTGCCCAGGCGGGCCAGCAGCTGCGCGTGCAGCGCCAGCGCGCAGGCCCTGCGCGCCCTGCCGCCGGTGCGCTCGGCGGCCTTCAGGGCCCGCGAGACGAGGGAGAGGGCCGAGTCGTGGCTCTGGAGCTTCGCTGCCGCGCGGGCGGCTGTCAGCAGCACGCAGTCCTCGTCGCTGTCGGGCCCCGAGGCCCCCAGGAGGTGCGCAGCCGCCTTGAGCGCCCGGCGGCCCGTCGCCACTGGGCCGGCGAGCGCGTGGGCCGCGGCGACGGCGATGCCGATACGCGCAGCGTCGCTTTTGGCCTCGCGCTCGACGGCGTCGGTGACGGCGGCCTGCAGGGCCTCGAGGGCCGCGCGGGCGTCGCCAGAGGCCAGCCGGACGGCGCCCACGGCAACGCGGTGCAGCCGCGAGACGCAGGGGTCCGCGCGGGAGGCGCCTGCGAGGGCCTGGGACGCGCGGTCCAGGCACGCCCGCGCGGGCTCCACGACGCCCGTGGCTGCGCGGGCGATGGCGAGGGCCGAGAGCCACTCCGCGAGGTTTTCTCCGGAGATCTCCGCGCCCGCGGAGGCCACCGCCCGCGCGAGCTGCGTCTCGGCCCGCGACGGGTCCCCCGAGGCCAGCGCCGCCTCCCCGGACGCGGCGAGCGCCTCGGGGAGCGCGGGGCACATCCGCTCCGCGGAGATGGCGGCCGCGGAAGAGTCCGCGGAAAAACTCCGCGGAGCCCACAGCGCGAGCAGCGACGCCTTGGCGGCGACCACGCGAGCGCGGTCGGTCGCGGAGGAGGCGAGGGCGGCGGCGGAGTCGAGGGAGGCGAGGGCGGGGGCGAGTCCGCGGGACCCCGGAGAGGATCCGCGGACGACGTTGCGCGCGTGGGCCACCAGAGCGTCGCAGCGCGCGCGGGGGTCGCGCGACGGCATGAGCGACGCGCGCTTGCAGAGGGCCGCGGCCCCCGCGTGGTCGCAGCGCGCCGAGAGCTCCAGCGCCTCGGCCAGCGCCCCGCGGACGTCCTCGGCCATTCGCACGCCCAACTAATATCTGGGCGGTCGAATCAAAAGATATATTGAAATCTCAGTGAGATCTCCCTCCAGGATCTTGTCAATTGATTTCTGATCGATAAAGTTGAGAATTCAGGGCGTTTTTTGCTGTCAACAACTGCATTATCCGCACAGCATGAGATAGTACAAGAAAACTGGAGACATGAAGCATGCGCGATATGAGGTCCGAACATAACAGTACACGTGATTAACTCACTAACGACATACTGTATTCATTCATGTGAACAGCCATGCCAGGTCACAACGGAACATATGTTGACATCTGAATTTCGAAACAGTATTGTTGTATAAGCATCTGTGGCCGAGTCGGTCCAAGGCGCTGCATTCAGGTTGCAGTCTCGCAAGAGGCCTGGGTTCGAATCCCAGCGGATGCATTATTTTCCTATCGAGAGATGGGAACTGGCTCGTTGCGCATCTGGTTTTCGCGCTTTCGTGGCACCTTGTGATCGGTAGCCTTCGTATGCAGTCCTCAGCTGGCCTATATTTTTTGATAATGAACAGACGGTGCCCAAGACTTTTCCGATACTGTCTTGTACACTCCATGCAATGGACTGGTGTGTCCCGAGGGGATGCTGTTGTCAGAGAAGGCAGTACCTCCTGTCTGGGCCAAACGCGTTCCCAGTGTCGCAGAAACAAGCATTGGCCTCCGCGTTTAGCGGCCAGATTGCATTGCTACTTTGTAGAGGTTTATTGCTGTGAAGCACAAGGTTGCTTTTCAGGGCTGCGCTGATTACAGCAGGGCGAGCAGGGCAACCGCGGCCGCAGCAAGCACAGTAGGCACTGCATGTGCTGAGGCACTGGCAGCACCCTCGGCGCCCACGATGATGGACGACCCGTACTCCCCCGTCTGCGCGCTCCTCTTGGCGACCGACGTGGACACCGACGTGCTGATGGTCAGCGCCTGCCCAGGGGCGATGCTCCCCCCGTCCAGCCTGAACCTGTAGCACACCGTCTTGCCCGTCGTCCCCGCGGGGCAGCTCTCCAGCGCGAACTCGAGCCCTGGCGCAGTCCCCGGGTACACGTTCACGCTGCCGCCGCTCTTGACCGCCTTGCCGGCGACGTCGACCGTGAGGACCGTCACGCCGGCGCTGAGGTCCGTGAAGACCGTGTCGCGCACGTGCACCGTGTCGCCGACGAAGAACCGCAGCGTCGGGACGGCGTCTGCAGCTGCGCTGGCGTAGGTCCTCTGCTCGCCGTCGAGCGAGAGCGTGTTGTTGACCTTGCACCAGTTCTCCAGGCCCCCCAGCGACGCCCTGATCGTCCCGTTGGCCCGGGCGTCGGCGGCGCTGCCCGACGCGAGCACGTAGGACAGCGTGAAGCCGTCGGCGGGCGTCGTCGTGCACATCTTGCCGCTGAGCTCGGCGTGCAGCCTCCACTTCTGGACGCCCGAGACCGTCTCGAGCAGCCGCGGGTTGCTCACGTTGACGACGTTGCCCGCGACGGCGGCGACGACGAACGAGCCCTCGACGACCGAGAAGCCGCTCTGGATGGCCGACGTGGCCATCACAAAGTCGACCGAGGGGTGCGTGCCGTCGGCTCCGAGGGCCACGGCGCCGCGCTCCATGTAGGCCCACAGCAGCGTCGGGTCCAGCGACGACACGGTCGACGACAGCGACAGCTGGCGCTGCAGCACCACGGCGAACGACAGCGTCGCGTTGGAGCGCCTGTTGACCGTCTTGCCCGCGAACGGGAACGCCTCGCTCCACGACACGAGCACGCTGAACTCGATGCTGTACTGCCTCTCGCTCTCGGTGATGCGCGGGTACGCGCTCCGCATGAGGCTCTGCAGCGGGCTGCTCGCCGTCGCGGTGAAGCCCGTGGCCGTGGAGGTGGCCGCCAGGGCCGGTCCGAAGGCGTCGGTGGCGGGGTTGTGGAACCACGCGGCAAAGTCCCAGCGCGGGGGGTAGAGCTGCGGGAGCTCGACCCTGACGGCGACCACCTCGCCCGCGATGGACGTCGACAGCACGGGCGGCTCCTGGAACGCCTGCGGGTCGACGAAGGACGGCAGGCTGGCGATCGTGAAGCTCACGTTGTGCTCGAGCGCGTAGATCCTCCCCACCGTGTTCCTGACCATCACCACGGGCACGAAGATCCCCACCTCGATGTACGCGTGCGAGACCTCGCCGCCATAAGCTGCGACAGCGGAGAGACACGCGTGAGGCTCATGGGTCTCTCAGGGGAAGCGAAGGGAACGCACGGTAGCTGATCCTGGTGTTGCCGTTGTCGCCCCAGATGACGATGACCTCGGCGGCTGCGAACTTGCTGTCGCTGATCTCGACGTCGATGGCGCGCACGGGGTCGCTGCCGCTTCCAGCGACGGTGTAGCTCGCGGGCCTGGCGGGGTGCAGGAGGCTCATGAGGTCCCTGACGAAGGCGGTCCTGCGCTCGGCCGGCAGGTCCTCGAGCCCCAGCGTCGACATGGCGCACGCCGAGCGGAACGACGTCGTCCCGGGGACCTCCTGCCTGACAAACGCCTTCCCGATGGCCATCGACGGCGCCGAGCCCGCGGCGGCCAGCAGCGGCACGTCCTGCGGCGTGTCCTGCGGGTTCACGGCGAACTCCACGACCGAGAGGCTGCGCGGCAGCTGGAAGTCGAGGCCCTGGAACGCCGCGGGGGCGCTCGCGTGCGACAGCACCTGCGTGACCGCCTTGGCCGACTTGAACGCCGCGCCGCAGAGCGTGTTGAGCGTCGTGGGCTCCGTGCCCGAGAGGAGGCCCCAGAGCGTCGGGATGAGGCCGCCCATCGTGACGAACGCGGTGCCCTGGTTGGCCAGCGCGGTCATGTCGGCGTAGCGCAGCGTGAGGTCGGGGAGGTTCCTGTACGAGGCGCTGCCCGTGACGACGAGCACCGTGCCGTAGCTCCCCAGCAGCAGCTCCCGCGGGAACGAGAACCCCTTGACGCAGCGCGGGAACGTGTAGTTGCGGCTCGTGTAGCCCGCGGCCGCCAGGGCCTCCTGGTAGACGTGCACGACGTCGGGCAGGCCGTAGCAGCTGCTGCCGTCCATGTCGACGATGAACACGTCCTCTGCCTTGGGCAGCACAGCCCTCGCCCACACCGGCGCGTGGCCCACCTCGGCGCCGCCGCTGGCGATCCTCAGGTACGCCACGTAGTCCTTGTTCTCAGACCCGTAGAACGACACGGTGAACTCGACGGCCTGGCCGGCGGAGACGCTGGCGACGACAGACGGGGAGACGCTGAACGCCAGCGAGTTGTTGACGTAGAGCGGCGCCGCGACGGAGGAGAACGCCAGCGTGACGTTGCTGAGGGCCCTGTACGCCCTCATCGTGAGCCTGAGCGCGTGCGTCCTGTTGACCTCGACGACGGAGAAGCTCAGCGCCTGCGGCTCGAGGAACAGCGCGGGGTCGAGCGCCCTCGCGACGTCAACGCGCCCTGCGCCCGTGTCGAAGGGCGACGCCATCACGGTCCTCGCCGAGTTGGCCGAGACGTTGGTCGTCGCCGTCGTCATGAGGGCGCTCTTGACCTCGGCGGCCGTGAACTCGGGGTGCCGCTGCCGTATGAGCGCCGCGATGCCCGCGACGTGCGGGCACGCCATCGACGTCCCCGAGCACGGCCCGAAGCCGAAGTGCGCCTCGGCCCCGGAGCCCGTGCCGTAGCCCTGCGCCACGATCTGCGAGCCCGGCGCGGAGACGTCGGGCCCGAGCGTCATGTCCGTCGACGGCCCGCGGCTGCTGAAGTCGGCGACGACGTCGGCGCCCGCCGAGGGCCCCGAGGTGACCTCGAACCTGATGGGGAGCTCGGGCGTCGTCTTCATCATGCCGAGCAGCATGTTGCCCGCGCCGTTGGAGACGCCGACGACGGCGAGCCCGCGCGCGTCGTCGAACGTGTTGTCGAGGATGAGCTCGTCCCTGTTGATGACGATGAGCATCGACGCGCCCGCCGCTGCCGCGTTGTCGATCTTGGTCTGCGCGGGGCAGACGAGCCTGTAGACGACGACGGCCCTGCCGCTGTAGTTGCCCTCGAGCGGCCTGCACGCGAAGCTGTTGGTCTTGGGCGCCGCCAAGGCCGTGATCCAGCCCTTGGTCGCCGACGTGGCCACCTGGATGCCGACCTTGGCGCTCTTGATGTCGGGGAAGAGCGGCTGCCACGCGGGCTGCGTCGACACGCCCAGCCACGAGCTCTTGGCCGTCGACGAGGCCGCCACGCGGATGCTGGTGGTCTCGGGGTGGTCCATCGTCGTCAGGTAGTTGCCGCTGTTGCCAGCAGCGTAGACGAAGACGACGTTGCGCTCGAGCGTCGCGCGCTGGCTGAACACCGAGATGACGCCCCTGCTGTCCTGCATCGCCGTGTCGCCCCACGAGTTGCTGATCACGTGCGCCCCGTCGTTCACAGCGTCCTCCAGCGCCGCCAGCAGCTCGACGCTGCGCGCCACCGTCGCCCTGCCGCGGCCGTCAGTCGAGCGGTCGAGCTGTGAGACGGCGGGCGTCGTACCCGGCCCTGTTGACGTAGAAGACCCTGTAGTTCATGACCCACGCGTACGGCGCCATCCCGCTGATGTTCCGAGGCCCCTCGGCCGTCTCGATCGTCACGGGGACGCCCGCCGCCGTTGACGACGTGCTGCGGTGCGAGTGTCAGAGACCGTGGGCCCTGCGTCGGTGTGCAACAACGTACTGCACGCCGTGAGAGGACTTGCGGGGCCCGGGCCAGCTGTGCGTGTCGTCGTCGGCCGCCGGGTCCAGCGGGTTCTGGTACAGCCGCGAGACGACGAGCTTGGCGTTGCAGTTCTCCGTCTCGCCGCGGCCGGGGGCGGGGATGTCGTCGGGCCAGCTGAAGCCAGCGCCCGACATCATGGGGACGTCCTTGTTGGTGCCCCCGTCCACCACCGCCACCTTCATGCCCTGGCCCGCCCTCTGGGGCAGCAGCTCCGTCCACGCCGAGGGCAGCCCCACCAGGGGCCCCGAGGCGAAGAGGCTCTCCTGGTACGTGCTGTCGGGCCAGGCGTTGACGACACCGGGCAGCGACCGCATGCGCTCCACCACGTGGCCCACGTCGTCGGTGCCAGCGGGCACGTTGACGGCCACCGCGTTCAGCACGGTCGTGAACCGAGCCTCGCGCCTCGCGCCGCGCTCCAGCAGCGACTCGGACAGCTCGAGGCCATCGCGCCTGCGGGGAAAAAACACCCGGATTTTTCAGGTCCAGATAACGTAATTCGGCCGCAATTGGAATAATTTTCCTGCACGGCCCAACAAAGGGACTTGCGTGCAATCCCAGAAGGCGTAGGCCTCCGCGCTATCCCGCGCTTTCCCCTCGAGCCGGTCGCCATAGCACGGAAAAGCGCAAAAAGCGAGGAAAACCGGCAGGAGAAGAAAAAAAGGCAGGGCGTCTCAGCCAACCGCCCCGGGGTGATGCGAGACAGGCGCGGTGTGGGCGCGAAAAACAGCGCAGAGGCTCGCACTTGAGGGTGTGGAGGAAGCGGTCCTGGATGGCACGGGCAGAGGACGAGCGGTCCGAGCGGGTGAGGCCCGCCGGGGGGTCCTCGAGCTGCACGATGACGCGCCGGGGCACCTCGGCCGCTGTGGCAGCGACAGCGAGGGCGGCCAGCACCGCGGCGACAGCGAACAGGGCTCTCGCCTGCGACATGGGCTCCGGGAGGAGGCTGTGGAGGGAGAGTGGGCTGTGCGTGGGGGGGTTGGGGTTGGGTTTCCGGGGGATGGAGCAGAGTGCTGGAGCTCCCCCTGTGACGAGGTTTAGTTGGTTGTGAGGTGCTGCAGGTACACAAAAGGGCCAGTGCCAATCACTCAGCGATATCACGTGATGCAAGCACCGAAATCTCTCTGCTTCAGGGACTGCACATTTCCGCCTTTGGTTTGTTTTTGGACGTGCAAAATCGGTCTTCCTTCTTCGGCCACAGAACAATCCCGGGCCAGGCTCTTCCGGAGCCCCCGCTGCGGTGCTGGCAGTGCCTTCTGATGCTGGCCGGGCACACGGCCTGTGCTGCCGGCAGCGGAATAGTGCTGGATTCATCTGTCGCCCAATAGTTCTGAGACGTGGCATTGTTTGCGAATAGTGTAACTCCAAGATCGGGAGACCCCTCCCTTGGCGCCGCCCCGTAAGACCAGCCCCCTGAGAAGCATGTTCGCTCTTGGGGCAGTCTGCAAAGTCGAACCCATCTCCTCCTCTACGGTGAGGTGACCGTCGTCTTCGCGCTGCTCCCAGTCCCTGTCTCTGACAGAAAGGTGAAGATGTGATCGAAGCAAGGTTCTGGATGGCACAGGCTAAGGACGAGCAGTCTTAGGCCACTGAGGGTCCTCGAGTTGCCCGACACAAGACAGACGTGACAAGGGCCAGTGCCATTGTGACAGCGAGCCATGGCCACGGGCAGCTACAGGAGCACCAGAGACAGTGGAGGGATGAATGGGAATGAAAGTTGGGTTTGGGCTACCGTGGGGATGAAGCACAGGTGTTAGTGGAGCTCCTCCTGTGTCGAGGTTTAGTTTATTGGGTGCTGCAGGTGAGCAAAAAGGTCAGTACCGATCACCGATATCACGTGATGCAAGCGGTGAGTCCAACGCTCTTCAGGTACTGCAGTGCTCTTCCGGAGCCTGCGTTGCGATGCATGCGATGCTGTCGGGAACTGCACACACCGCTTGAATTTCCGACAGCAGCTCAGTGAGTGGTCTCTTCTGTAGCCAGTGTTTGGACCACCGTGGCATTGGCCAGAATTGGTGCAACTACTGGACCTGCACTGAGCAGATCGGGCTTGTCTTGTGCCCTCACGGCCCAGGCCTCGGGCTCCCCTAACACGTTCCGTTCGCAAGGGCCCTGGGAATGGCGTGCCCGCCACACCCGCACTCGGCCGCCAACAAGGCGCGCACCAACGAAGAAACGCACAACGCACCATCCTTGTCGTCGCGAGTTACAGTGGCATGTTCCTAACAGGGGCCCCTTCCTCACGCCATTGACGCCAACACCGCCAGGCCCGCCCCGAGATACCTGCACGCGGTCAGCGCTTCTTGGGTAGGCTCCCAAAGTCGGGCTCCATGTCTTCCTCGACGTCGGCCATAACCAGCGGGTTGCCACCCTCGTCATCGTCGTCGTCGTCGTCGGCAGCGGCGTCTGCGTCCTTCTCGTCCCCACTGTCGTGGTGGTGGCTGCTGGCCTTGGCGGGCACCATCCATCCGTCGTCGTCCGCTGCCTCGCCCCAGAACCCGTCGTCCACCTCGCCCGGCTACGGCATCGGCTTGCGTGAGTTGCGATACCGAGGCGAGAAAAGCGGAAGGGAATGTGCGCAACCACAAACGAGTCCACGTCCGAGACCGGCTTAGCCTTGTTAGAAGCCATGCGCTTCAGCTCCTCGATTGCTGAGTGGGACGGGTCAGACACAAAAGGGGGCAAGAGTCAGCTGGGGCCGGCAACGCACTTGACTTGGTCTCCTCCTTCTTCTGCTTCTTGGACTCGGGCTTCTTGGGCTCGGGCTTCTTGGCAGCAGGCTTGGGCTCCTCGGGCTTCTTCTCCGCCTTGGGGGTCTCGGCCTTGATCGCCTCGGCCCTCTGCTCGGGCTTGGCGGTCTCAGGCTTCTTCTGCTCGGCGACAGCGGCAGCCCTGGGTGCCTCAGCCACCACAGAAGCCTTCTTATCCAGCCCGACCATGGCCTTGCCAAAGGCAAACAGCTGTGCTGCGCGCGAGGGCTCCGCGCTGCCCTCCTGGGGCCCGGGTGCTGCCTGCGTCTCCTGGGGCTCCGCCTTGCTCGCGGGCACCTGCTCCGCGACCACTGGAGGAGCAGCCACCGCCGCTGCTACTGCTGCCGCCGGGGCCTCGGGCCGGGGCTCCTGCGGTTGCTGCGGCTGCTCCTGGGCGGGGGGCTGCTGGCTCTGCGCAGAGGTCTCCTTCTCCCTCTGCCTCGCGCGCGGCGAGTGCAGCGGCGACTGCAGTGCCGCCGCCGTGGCCGCCGCCGCCGCCGCTGCCGCCGCGGCCTCCTTCTTGCTCTTCTTGTCGACGGCGAGCTGGCGGACGTAGCTGTCGTAGTCGATCTCGTGCTTGAGGAGGGCCAGCTCCTCGGTGACCATGCGCGCGTCCTCCTCGTTGCGCTGCAGCTGCGCCTGCATCGCCCGCCGCTGCAGCGCCAGGAACGGCAGGTTGAAGAACGCCGCCGCAGCCCGCAGCCCGTAGGCGTTCTTCATCGACGCCTCCACGTACGTCACGTGCTCGCGGCACGTCTGGCAGAACGCCTCGGCCTCGGCCTCGCTCACCACCCTGTTGGCCGCCATGTCCCGGAAGTTTGCCTGCGTTGCGTCAGAGCAAAATTCCAGGAATTGTCCGCGAATTGCGGGAGGGGAGAGAGGGCCACGCGCGGGGACGCACGACGACGAGCGCGTTGAGCGTGGGCGGGAGCTTGGGGAGCTCCCGCTCGATGTACTCCCACGTCCAGCGCTTGGTCACGTCAAACACAAACACCACGCCGTCGGTCCCTCGCATGACGTTGACAGTCGCTGCGCAGGCGGCGGTCAGCACACAAGAATAGGAAATGCCGGGGTGACGTGTGAGATCTATGGGGGGAATCTAACTGGCGTCAGCGACGGCGAACTTGGCTGCCGGCTGCTGCGGGATGCCCGGGACGGTGCCCGGCGCCTGGGCGGCCGTGGGAGGAGACATCGGCTGTGCGGCGTCCCCGCCTTCGTCCTCCTCCTCCTCCTCCTCGTCCTCGTCGCCCTCGGCCTCGGGCGTGTTGGAGAGCTTGAGGCCGTCGCGGGTCTTCTTCTTGCGGCCCTTGTCCACCACATCCCACACCTCCACCTTGACGACGTCGTCGGTCGCTGCGCAGAGTGCCCCACCCACAGCGTGAGCTGCACGTCCGCCCATCCGCAGATTCCGCAGATTCCGGTATCTCGATGTGTGACGTGGAATTCGTGGTGTCAGCGGGGGTCAGCGGCGGGCGCACTCTTGTAGTTCCAGTTGATCGTGGCGACCTGGATCTCCGCGGTGGGCGTGTACGAGGCCGTGAAGCCCAGCCCCTGCAGCCTGCGCCAGAGCTGGGTCTTGCCCGTGTTGCGGTCGCCCCTGATCACGACCTTCACTGCAGATATTTTTCCCACACCGTACCCGCCGCCCCCTCCTGTGAGAATCACGCGGCGGCGGCCACGCGCACTGTTGTAGTTGGTGCCGCGCGAGAGCTTGTGCTTGAGCTCCCAGTCGACGGACTTGACCTCGCGGGAGTTGAGGGCGTCGACTGCCGCTGGAGACCCTTGCTCGTTGCCCATCCCTTGGCAAAAAGCGCGCACTACGGCGAGTTTATAAAGTAGCGAGCAGACAGGCGGAGATATTACCAGGACTGAAATCTATCAAAAGTCCTTTTTCTCACCTGACTTCGGACAAAGCGTCACAACGGAGCTTGCACGCGCTCGGCGTCTGGTGAGCCCGAGCTGTGTAAGAAACAGATGGATCGTATGACAAGCACCAGGCGGCGTCCATTGTGCTTTCTTACCCCCTCTCCCGTAAGTGGAAAACCGCCCTACCTGAAACGGTTCAATTGACCCGTGTCTGAACTGAGTTCATGTACCCCACCGTCTAACGGTCCACTGTAGTATTCACGCTGCCGCCCAACAGCGAAGTTCTTGGATCTCATCAACGGGTATCCAGGCTGGGAACAACCACCCGTCGAGCTGAAAGATGTTGGGCTGTCCCCGGGTAACATGTATGAAGCCCAGCGCATTGTAGTATACCCGACACGGTTATCATGGCACCAGCAAAGCGCCTAATGACACCATGGCCTGCGTGCTGTTGTGAGTGTGCAAGTGCTTGTGTTTATTGGGCGTATGCTCCCCAGAGCTGCTTGCGCACGAGCCATGTTGAAGCTCGGGGCGCTGCGGGGCTGCGGCGGACTCAGTAGTCGCTGTAGTGGGGCAGGGGCTGCGGGCCGTTGCTCTGGGGCTGCGCGTCGACGACGGGGCGGTCGACGACGACGGCCTCGGTGGTGACCATCAGCGAGGCGACGCTGGCCGCGTCGACAAAGGCGGTGCGGACGACCTTGGTGGGGTCGATGATGCCGCGCTGGACCATGTCGACGTACTCGCCCGTCTGCGCGTCGTAGCCGTGCGTCTCCTTGGCGTTCTCGAGGATCTTCTGCACGACGACGGCGCCCTCGACGCCCGCGTTGCTGGCGATGGTCTTGGCGGGCACCCTGATGGCGTCCTGGACGATCCGCACGCCGACGTTCTGGTCGAAGTTCTTCCCCTTGACGCCGTCGAGCGCCACGCTGGCCCTCAGCAGCGCGCAGCCGCCGCCGGGCACGATGCCCTCGGCGACCGCGGCCTTGGTCGCGTGCACGGCGTCGGTGACGCGGTCCTTGCGCTCCGAGACCTCGACCTCGCTGGCCCCGCCGACCTTGAGCACCGCGACGCCCCCCAGCATGCGCGCCAGGCGCTGCTGCAGCTTCTCGCGCTCGTAGTCGCTCGTCGCCGCCTTGAGGTTCGCGCGTATCTCCTCGACGCGGTCGGCGACGGCCTTCTTGCTGCCGGCGCCCTGCACGAGCACCGTGTCCTCGGACGTCATCGTCATGCGCTTGCAGGTGCCCAGCTGCTCGGGCTTCACGTCCTCGAGCCGCATGCCCGCCTCGTCGGCCACCACGACGCCGCCCGTCGTCGCCGCGATGTCCTGCATCATCGCCTTGCGGTTGTCGCCGAAGCCCGGCGAGCGCGCGGCGGCCAGCGGCATCCCGCGCAGCCGGTTGAGCACCAGCGTCGTCAGCGCGTCGCCGTCGACGCCCTCGGCGATGATCACCAGCGGCCGCTGCACGCGGGCCGCGTGCTCCAGCACCGGGATCAGCGACTGCGCGCTGCTGATCCTCTTGTCGGCCAGCAGGATCAGCGGGTCCTCGTACTCCTGTACAGTACGGGCCGGTGATGACGTGTGAGTTTCAGATTTGTGTATCTCTCACGCCGGTAGGGGAGAGAGAGGGGCTCTGACGCAGATCTGGCGCTTGGCGTCGGTGATGAAGTAGCGGCTCAGGAAGCCCGAGTCGAACTTCATGCCCTCGGCAATCTCGAGCTCGTCGTGCATGGTCTTGCCGTCCTGTGGTGACGCAGAGCCCCAACCCGCGGGTGAGATATGTCCCGCGATTTCAGCGGCGTGACGTTGGCGGCTGTGACGTGGTGCAGGCATAATTCTCAGAGTGTTGTGGTGTGCGGGATGGGGCACCTGGACAGTGATGACGCCGTCCTTGCCGACCTTCTGGATGGCGTCGGCGATGAGCTGGCCGATGGCCTTGTCGTCGTTGGCCGACACGGTCGCGACCTGCCTGACCTCGTCCTGCGACGAGATCTGCTTGCTCATGCGCCTCAGCTCGGCCACCACGCGCTCCGCCGCCGTCTCGATGCCCCTGCGCACGTCCGTGGGGTTCATCCCCGCCGCCACCGCCTTGCACCCCTCGCTCAGTATGGCCCTCGCCAGCACCGTCGCCGTCGTCGTCCCTGCGAGCGGAAAAAAGAACGATGAGCTGTCATTGATGTGGGCGTGGGGTGCGTGGATGTGGCAGTGGAAGTTGGAATTCAATTGGAATGTGGGCTGCCGGGTGGCTGGTGGGGTTACCGTCGCCGGCCTCGTCGTTGGTCTTGGAGGCGACGCCCTTGACGAGCTGGGCGCCGAGGTTCATGAGGGGGTCGCGGAACTCGATGGCCTTGGCGACGGTCACGCCGTCCTTGGTGATCTTGGGCGCGCCGTACGACTGCTCCAGCGCCACGTTGCGGCCCTGGCGACGGAGGAGGCGTGGTCAATGAAAAAAGAAAAGGCCGCTGCCGAAGGGAATCGCGTGGGCTGCTGCGTGGCACAACACGCGCGTACCTTGGGGCCCAGGGTGGCGGAGACAGTGTCGGCGAGGCGGTCGACGCCCTTGAGGACGGCGGCGCGGGCCTCGGAGCCCCAGCGGATGTCCTTGCCGGAGCTGGTGGACGCGCAGCGCGCCTGAGAGCGCGGGCGAGAGACGTGGGAGGAGAGCAGCATCGACATGGTGACGCACGCACGCCGGAACAACCAATGAAAAAGGTGTAGGGCCCGTGTTCGCCTGTGCAGGATCTGCTTGATCCACAGGCAAAATATCTCCGCTTGATCCCAACCGGTGCCGCCTCCTCCCATTGGAGCGCAGTAGCGTCCGGGCACAGTGATCGCGCATGACGTAGCGCATGGGTGAGGCCCTGGAGCTTTACGTGAGGTCTATTCCAATTCCATAGAATTGCCCCTCTGTCGGGAGAAGATCCCGGCCGGCGAGAGATGTCTAGGTGTTCCAGCGTGGTGAGGGCTGGCGGTGGTGCGGTCCCGCGCAGAGGAACGCCGGGTGCGAACAGAGGTTTTTCTCGGCTGTTGATGTCAACTCTGACGTAAATGGGGGCGCGCGGGGCGTGATTTTTGGGGGGTGTTTTGGGTCCCGGTCTTTCTTTCAGCCCTCTGTGCCTTAAAAGAGCCCCGTAGGAACCACAGAAGATGCCGTCGAAGAAGGAGAGGAAGGCGCCGTACTTTGAGAAGCTGGTCCAGCTGCTGGACGAGTACCCGCGCATCCTGATTGTCGAGTGCGACAATGTGGGGTCGAACCACATGCAGCGCATCCGCACGGCGCTGCGCAAGGACGCGGTGCTGCTGATGGGCAAGAAGACGATGATGCGCAAGGCCATCCGCGACCACGTGGAGCAGAACCCGCACCTGGAGCACCTGCTGCCTCACGTCAAGGGCAACGTGGGCTTCGTCTTCACCAAGGGCGACCTGGCGACGGTCCGCAACGAGCTGACGGGGCTCAAGGTTGCGGCGCCTGCCAAGGCGGGCAGCATCGCGCCCAACGACGTCGTCGTGCCGGCGGGCAACACGGGGCTCGAGCCGACGCAGACGTCGTTCCTCCAGGCGCTCAACATCGCCTCGAAGATCAACAAGGGCCAGGTCGAGATCCTCCACGACGTCCAGCTGCTCAAGAAGGGCGACAAGGTCGGCGCCTCCGAGGCCGCCCTGCTGGCCAAGCTCAACATCCGCCCGTTCATGTACGGCCTCATCCCCCACGTCGTCTACGACAACGGCTTTGTCTACGACCAGCGCGTCCTCGACATGACCGACGCCGACGTCTACGAGGTCTTCGGCAAGGGCCTCGGCCAGATCGCCGCCCTCGGCCTCGAGATCGGCTACCCCACGGCCGCCTCGGTCCCGCACTCGGTCAGCCGCGGCTTCCGCAACCTCGTCGCCATCTCGATGGTCGCCGAGTACTCGTTCGCCCAGGCCGACAAGATCAAGGAGCTCATGGCCTCGGGCGCCGCTGCCGCCGCCGCCGCCCCTGCCGCCTCGGCCGCCGCCCCCGCCGCCGCCAAGGCTGAGGCCCCCGCCAAGGAGGAGAAGAAGGAGGAGGAGGAGGAGGAGGACGCCGACATGGGCCTCGACCTCTTCGGCTAAATCTAGATTCTCCGGGGGGGAGTATCTCCGAGATATTTCCCCTATCTCTGGACGGGTCCGGAGGAGGGCGCCTGGTTTCGTCTGCATGCCGGCTGCTTGTGCTCGCTGTCTAGCGGCCGCGGCGGATAAATAAAACTACGTTCTGGATTGCGTCTCAACACGTAGCGCGTTCCTTTTTCTGTCTGATCTTGTTACGGCAGTTGTCCCTCGAAATTCCGTGTTGGCGTTGGCCATCAATTTTGCTCAGATATTGTTGGATTTTGCGTGGATTTTTGATAGTTACAGATCTGGATGTTGGGATTTCCTGGAATATTCTCGCGATGACGAGGGCGGTGACCTGTCAGATACCGCCAAAGTGAATCGGGTCATTTACTGTTAGCTTTTGAGTCTTTGTGGCAGAGCTTCCCCACCGAGGCCGGCCCCGATGCTGCCCGTCCTTGCTGTTGTCGCCCTCCTGGCGGCCCTGTGCCGCTCGGCCCCCGCCGACCACCTCATCACCTCCCTCCCCGGCGTGGTCCGTGCCCCCCCGTCCTCCCACCCCCTCGCCCACCCCCGCCAGATGCCCACACCACTTGGGCCCAACACCCCACCACGAGAAAACCCCGCAACCACCCCCTCCTCTGACCCCGCTGCTGCTGTCGCTGCTGCTGCACGTCCCTGCACAGATGGGTGGCATGCCCAAGTTCGCCATGTACTCGGGCTACATCGACGTGGAGCCCGTCCGCGGCCGCCGCCTCTTCTACTGGTTTGTCGAGTCCCAGCGCGACCCGGCCAGGTTCCCACCCCCCCTCCTGCCCGCTCGACCCCCGAGCTCGGACCCACCCTGACGTGCCCTCCGCCACGTGCAGCGACCCGGTCGTCCTGTGGATGAACGGAGGGCCCGGGTCCTCGTCGCTGCTGGGGTTCCTGACCGAGCACGGGCCGTTCAGGCCGGGCACTGACGGCAAGAGCCTGGTGCCCTACGACTGGGCGTGGAACAAGGTCGCTAACGTCATCTACGTCGAGGCCCCCGCGGGCGTCGGCTTCAGCGTCGCCGAGCACGCAGAGGACCTCAACACGGGCGACGCGCGTACCGCCTCGGACAACTACGCGTTCATCCTCGGGTGGCTGCGCCTCTACCCCGAGTTCGCCAAGAACGACTTCTACATCAGCGGCGAGTCCTACGGAGGACACTACGTGCCCGACCTGATGGTCGAGGTGCTCCGGAGGGACACCGAGGGCGCTGTGAACCTGGCCGGCATGCTGCTGGGGAACCCCGCGACCAACACCGACTGGTTCAAGGGCAGCGCGGACCCCCGCGGCGACTCGTGGAACTACATCACGTTCATGTGGTCGCACGGCCTCGTGCCGCACAAGGCCTACGAGGACGCGCACGCCGCCTGCCGCTGGGCCGACTACCTGCAGACCTGCGACGACACCTGGAAGTCCCCGTCCAAGGAGTGCCTCATGGCGCTCAAGGTCTGCTACAAGGCCATCCCCCTCAACGACATCGACGTGCGCCGCCCTCCCCCCTCTCCGAGGCCCGGGTGCCACGGACGCTAAGCGGCCCCCGAACTACAGATCTACAACGTCGACGCCCCTGTGTGCCTAAATCGGAGGCTCGACTACACCGCCCTCTGGAACCCCCTGGCCGCGATGGCCCAGCAGACGCTCGCACAGGGCAGCCCTGTCCCCCCCGCGGACCCCTGCGTGTGTCCCACCCCCAGCAGTCTGCCCCCCCCCCCCGCTCGCACTGACTCGAACTGCTCCCGCAGCTGGACAACTACGCGATACCGTACATGAACCAGCCCGAGGTCCAGAAGGCCCTGCACGCCATCCCGACCAAGTGGACGGGCGGCGCTGCGCGCGGCTTCAACTACAGCGCCGACGACATGCACGTGAACCAGATTCCCCTCTACCACGAGATGTTCCGTAGCTCGCGCCCCCTGCGCATCCTCGTCTACAGCGGCGACTTTGACGGCGCCGTCCCCTTCCCCGGGACGCAGATGGTGCGTCACGTCCCCCAGCCCTCTCTGCCATGCTCTGCCCTCCTGGGACTGACACGCACATGGGCAACAGTGGATCTCGTGCCTCGGCAGGCCCGTGAAGAGCGGGTGGCGCACGTGGCACTACGACGGCCAGGTGGCTGGCGGCGTCATCGACTACGACAGGATCTCGTTCGCCACCATCAAGGGCGCGGGCCACATGGTCCCCTACACGCTGCCCGCCCAGGGCTACGGTGCGCCATCCCTCCCCCGATGCTCCGCTCCTGCGTCAGCACTGACCGCGACGACCCCTCTCTCGCAGCCTTCTTCGAGCGCTGGATCAACAACAAGCCTCTCTGAAGCCCGAGCCAGCCGGCCTCTTGAGAGCCAGCCGCTCGCAGGGCCAACACCTCCACTGCACACAGAACAGAACAGAACAGAGCAAAGCAACATCGCACGCACGCATCCCGCTGCTCCCGCTGTCGTCCGCATGCGAACACGTATTATGCACAGAGCACCCGCCGCCCCGCCCGCTTGCTTGCTTGGCGCCATAAAAAAAGAAAGAATGGACAGAAGCGCTGACCGAACACATACACGCCCGCCGCCACGTCACCCGACGAGCTCGATGGCGCAGGACGACGGCGACAGCGGCGTCTCGCAGAGCGCGATGCGGTCGTCGCGGAGCCCCGCGTGGTAGCGCGCGGGCAGCGTGAGCTGCAGGGCCCTGTAGCTGGCCTGCACGGCGGCCAGCGAGCCCTCGCGCGCCAGCAGCCCCGCCGCCGCCACCAGCGCGTGCGCGTTGCAGCCCAGCGACGCGGCCTCGTGCAGCGAGCCCCCGCCGGCCCGCAGCAGCTCGAGGCGCGCCAGCCGCGCCAGCACGCGGGCGAGGGGCCCCGCGGCGTCCCTGCGGGCGCCCAGGCGGCTGGCGTAGAACGGCAGGCACCACCGCGCGATCTTGGACCCCGCCCGCGGCACCGCCTCGTCCGCGAACGCGTCGGCGCGCGCCACGCCGGCGACGGCCCGCAGTGCGGCCTCCTCGCTCACGCGCAGCGCGCCCCTGAGCTCGGCGGCGCGGCCCAAGAGGCCCGCCGGCAGTGGCGCCGAGCACGAGGCCGCGTGGGCGCGGGCCAGCGACTCGAAGACGTAGAGCGCCAGGGCGGCGTAGGCCTCGTGGCCCGCGGCCGCGTGCTGCCCCGCCGAGGCCAGCAGCTGCGCGGCGTACTGCGCGCGCGCCGCCGCGTCGCAGGGCAGCGCGGCCACGGCGTCGGCGCGCGCGACGACCGCGTGCCAGGGCTCCGCGCCCTCGGGCGTCTGCGCAAAGCCCTCAGAGGAGCGCAGCCGCTCGTCCGCGGCCCACGCGGCGTTGCTCTTGGCGCTCGCGGGCGCCGGCGGGAGGGCCCCGTCCAAGGCGGGCGCCTTGGGGTTCGGGACGACGGCCGCGGGCGCGGGGGCCGCGGGGTGCCGCTGCGAGCCGCGGTAGGCGTTGAAGAGGGGGACCGTGCAGCCCAGCGCCAGCAGCACGATGAACGCCTGCACGCTCACCAGCCGGCGCTTCCGCGGCGGCGCGGGGGCCGCGGTCCCCTTGCTCGCGTCGAGCTCGTAGGCGCGGGCGACGGCCTGCGGCTTGCAGCGGTGGTCCGCGGCGTTGCCCGCCGAGAGCGACTTGCGGCACGTGAGGCACTGGTGCACCATCCCCTGTGGAGACGCGGGTCAGCACGACGCCCCCCCCTGAGGCCAGAGGAGGGGGGATGGGAGGGGTGGGAGGGACTGGCCTTGCCGCAGCAGTACTTCTTCTTCTGCTGCTGCGTGGGCAGCGTCTGCAGCTTGGCAGCGGGCAGGCCGCCGCGCTCGCACTCGGACGTCTGGCAGAAGAACGACCGCGGGAACGCGTCGCCGTCGGGCGACCCCGCCGGCACGCAGCGCGACTCGAGCCGCACAGCGCACCGCGAGTCACTGCGCAGGCTCTGCAATCAGCCGCACAATCAAATGAACGAGCAAGCAAACAGATTGATATAATTCCACAACCCAAGTGGCGGGCGCAGATGGTGTAGTAAGTAGTAAGATTGGCGTTACCCGGTCCAACTCTGAGAGAGAACCTGGCCCTGAATCGAGGAAGGTGCCATCCTTACTACCACATTTAAGGGCAGGTGGTAAAACGAAAAGAGACGCCAATCAATCAGTTGCACAAACCCCGCCAACAACAATGGGAGCACGCAATTGCATTCGGCCACTGCGAGAGCAAAAAAAGATAGCGCAGAGCAGAGAAGAGAGAGAGAGAGCGCTCTCGGCATAACTCCCGCAAGGGAAGAACACCTAGCGCAATTGACTGAGCGCCGCACCTCGTGAGGGCGAAGCAGAGGCGCAGGGCGAGCTCGATGTGCGGCGTGGAGGACTCGGAGACGCGGTAGATGACGTGGGTCTGGCCGCCGCTGGGGGCGACGAGCGACTCGCCCGGGCGCAGCTCGTGCGGCGTGTCCGGGTGGCAGGCCGTGACCTCGCCGATGCGCGGGTGGTCGTACGCCGTCGCCCGCGCGTAGCGCACCGCGTCCGCCCGGCCCCCAAACGACACGCTGTACCACTGCACGAGCCTCGCGTTGGCCACCACGAGCCACCAGCCCCCCGCGTCTGCCCGGCCCGTGCGTTCGCGCGGCCAGGGGTCAGCGGATCGAACCCCGCAACCGGCAAGAAAATTACTCTCCGCGAGCAGCGGTGATGCGGACGAGGAAAAGAGAAGAGAGAGAGAGAGAGAGAGAGAGAGAGAGAGAGGGCCAGCAGTCGACTGCACCGTCTCGCTTGAAGGGGAGGACCTGGCCGCCGACGCAGGCGACGACCTCGACGGGCTCGAGCTCCGCAGGGGCGGCGAGGATCTGCTCGCCGGGCGAGCTGGGCGACGACTCCGTGGAGCTCTCCTGCACGTTCTGCTGCCCGGGCGACGCCTGCCCGCGGGGAGCCCACAGAAGAGGGGAGGCGGCCGAGCGCCCGCCAGGGGGCGCCTCGTGCGGCGCGGGGCCTGCTGAGGACGACGGGGGCCCGACAGAGAGCGAGTGGCCCATGTGGTCCTCGTGCAGGCACCAGAGGCACGCGCAGGCGACAGGCGCGCCGCCGTCGGTCAGGCAGCGGATGTCGGGCTGCGGCTCGCCGCGCCTGTGCGTGTGCCGCGCGCAGACGGCCGTGGCGCCGAACACGCCGCCCTCTTCCTCGTCCACTGCCGAGGGAGCGCGAGGGAGCGGGTGAGCAGTTGCCCACCGTCGCAAATAATCGCCCGGGATGCACGAGGGGCCGGGGGAAAGGGAAGCGGACGGGGGGTGAGGCCCAGAAGAGGGCTGTAGGCACGCCCGCAGGTGGGGCACGACTCCATCGGCACACACTACAGATTCAAACTTTTGGGTCGTTGTGACTCGATGGAAAATCTGACGATCCATGGATTCCAGCGACACGAAGTATAACCGCGTGACACGGAACTCGATCGCCGCTCCCGCGCCACGTTCCGGCAGATGGAAAAGCGGAAATTCTCCTCCACACTGGAACGGAGAGAACAGACACACACCTAAAGGCACAAGGGGCCGCCTGGCGTGGCGGTGAGATTTGGGTGATCACTCATCTCTCTCGGGAGGGACCCAACTCTGCGGCTGCTTCAGGAGTGTGCACAGTGATTGCATTGTTCACATGTTCCAGGTGTCCATGGCTGCTGCCTTTGCTCGCTCGGGTGCCTGGCACACACAGCGGTGCACAAGGAGATTCCTGCTGTCTCAGAGCTCGTCGTTGTCTCTGTCACGTGGAAGCGGCGCTGTGCGAACTGCCCATGCAATGATGGGCTCGACTGCTCCGTCGGCCCTGACGTTGTACCCAAGGTGCCCCGCCACGAGGGTCATATTGGTGTCAGCGCCGTTATCCCTGTGAGTGAAGGGGACGGAGCTCTTTCCCGAGGTGAGCTTCTCCGACGTGATGTCCACCTCCTGCAGCGGCAGTGGCTTGCCGTCGTTGCCGTAGAAGAACAGCCTGCGGAACCACCCGCTGTAGCCCGTCCTCTCTCCCGACTGGTGTGGCTCGTGGATGCTGATGATGTGGGCCCACCAGTCACTGTCCACGTCGCCGTCGTACGTCGCCAGCAGCTTCTCCAGCACTGGCTGCAGATTGGCGAAGTACAGCCTCGCTGGCTTTGCCGCGTTATCTGCCAGGCCTTCGCCCTCTGTCAGCAGGCGCCCGAGGGCGTCCGCCTTGGTCAGGAGGCTCGCCCAGTCCTCGCGCGTGCCGTGCAGCTCGACCGCGGGGAGCCCGCACGACGTCATCATGTAGTGGAAGTAGGACTTGAGGGCGTCTATCAGCACGATACTCGTGGCCGTCAGCGTCGCCCGGTCGCTGGTGCTGAACCCCCCCGCGAACGCCTCGACGACGCCCGGCAGCGCCGCGCCCTCGCGCATGAGCCCGACGATCTTGTCGACGCCTTGCTCCCACTGCCCGGGCTCGATGGTGACGTTGAGCATCTTCTTGCCCTCGGCGTGCGCGACCAGCAGGTGGCGGTACGCCTGCTCATTGGCCGTGACGTGCGCCGCGGCGCCCTGGGCGACTGCGAGCCAGACGTCGTCGGGGCGCAGCACGAGCGTGCGGTGGTACGAGTACGCCGCGATGATGGCGCTCGACAGCCCGTACTCAGCTTCTCCCCACGCGGAGACGCTCTCCGCGGGCACCCCGCTCGACGTGCTCCCCCCGGAAGCCACGACACGGCCCACGGTGAGCTTATGGGGGAGGTACCAGCGGTCTATGGGCGGCAGCCGGCTCTCTATGAGCCCGGGCAGCGACTGGGTGAGGCTCGAGGAGCCCATCCGCTCGGGCAACGGCACGGGCTGCTTGCTTGCGTCGAGCACGCGCATGACCGACGGCGGCGTCTCGGCCAGGGAGGTCCCAGCGAGGAGCAGCACCGGAACGAAAAGGGCTGCGGCTCTCTGCATCTTCTATTCGGTGTGTTTGTTGTTGTATTGGTCCCTAACAGTATTTCGGTACCGCGTTTAGTCTTGTTGTTGATGTCATCCATTGAAAAGATTCTTTTGTACCCCGTGGTAGAGCACCCGGAATAATCCGCGCCACCCGAAAAATCCGCGCCACTTTGAAAACAATGGCAAATACCAAGAGGAACGAAGCCCGCCTGCTGCTGGCAACCCAGGAGGGTCGCGATCAGGGAAGTGCAGAGGCAAAGGCAAGGTGGCTTATTAGCCATGGTTTCAGCACACGCTGTGCATGTGCCTCCACAGGAGTATCAAGAAGGTCTCTGGAGAGGGCCAATGCTGCTACAGCAGCAAAACGAGAGCCTCACGAACTAGGTCGTCCCCGCCAACTGAGAGAGGACGAGGAGGAGCTGCTGTTGAGGTGGCTCCATGACTTCTTCCTCAACGAGGGGGAGGATCCTAAGATTGCAGATGTTGTTGAGGAGGTACTATTTTTGGAGATAAAATAAACCCAATTCTTACTATCACAACTTAATATCCAATTAGGCAAGACGAATTATCAATAATAGAATTCAGGTTGATCCAAGTGATATGATTCCGGTTCTTACTTCGGACTGGGCAGTCAAGATGCTTCAGAGATACCAAGAGATTTGTTTGGCCCATCCTTGCCTGATTGAGGAGGTTCGTAAAATGACGTCAATATTATTTCCAACTTTCTATTTATTTGTATACATATATTGATTTTGACATACTTTTAGGAACGCAAGGCATCAAGAGAGGAGCTTGCTCTCTGGTTTAGCCTATATCAACAGATTCAATCAGAACTTCGTCTAGCTGACTGGCAACTCTTCAATCTTGATGAGATGTTTTTGATGCTGATTGTGTCAGGTGTCATGGGATACGTCATGTTCCAAATTAGACAGAGCATGTGACTCTTATACTCTGCATTGGTGCTGATGGAACACATCTTCAGCCTGGTCTGATCTTTCCTCTGATTAATTTGCCTGGAGGTGCTGTCAATTACGTGGACTACAATAACTTCGCAGGGTCATTCAAGGAATGGATAAACAGGAAGATTTTTCCGAGTGGATGGAAAAAATCTTCGTTCCTGAGATTCACCAGCGCAGGGAGCAGCACGGTCAGCCTCATGCCCCAGTGGTTCTCCTTCTGGATAGCCACTCATCACATGCTAATGCGAATCTGCTCGAGGAGCTGATGAGGGACAACATCTATGTTATAACATTTCCCTTACACTGCACACACATACTGCAGCCTCTTGATCTCTGTGTATTTGCTGTGTTCAAGCACCACCTCACTTGGGAGATCTCCTTTACAGGCACTATGACACTCAATGATAAACATGAACGACTGCTCTCTGCAGCCAGAAAGGCCCTCTATCATGCCCTGTATGATGAGACAGTTCATTCTGGTTTCTCCTGTGGTGGCCTGTTCCCACTCCGCTCAGAACTCATACTGGACAGATGCGACTACATCTCAGCCGCTATCGCCCCACGCCATCCGTATCTTAAGCAGATGGGTGTGTGCATCGACAGCCGTGTTCTCACCTCTGCCGAGGTCATTGCCGCCCTGCGCCAGGGGACAGCCGCCGCCCCCCCGCAGCCCCTCCAGCACGTGCCCGCACCTGCTCCCCAGGCCGTCACTCCTCTCAACCCCCTCGTCACTGTCATGATGGCGAGCGCGGGCCTCTTTCGTCCTCAACAATGCTGAAATTTCTCTGTTGTCAGTGGCACGGATTTTTTGGGTGGCGCGGATTTTTCTGGGTGCTCTACAACCGTTTCCTCCACTGGCTGAAATGTGAAGAAATCTATTCTACCACTCCAGGGTGCACAGCGCCTGCAACTTGATCAGAAAATATCTTAAGTACTTGGTCACACGAGAATCTACAGAAAAACCAAACCACAGGCAGGCGCCTCCTGTAGTGATATAGGCCTTTGTGTGGTGGGACGGAAGCTTTGTTATGATTCTGCTGTGAGTGAGGGGGAGGTCATTCGGGTGTTGGCAGTTGATGGTGTCAATGCCACGCCATCAACTGCCTGAGGGAATCTCCAGGGGAGAGATATCTGAAGTATCAGGGCTTGATATCCCAACACTACCCCACTTTAAGGGTTCCGTTCCCCTTGAGTGCTTGGTGAGGTGGGTTGGGCCAAAGGTGTGACCTCAGTGGCGGAGGGTGCGAGCTTTACATGCACGTGACTCCCTGCCCGCCTTTGTGAGGTGGAGGCCTTGCTGGGAGGCATAGTCGTGGACTGCTGGGGCATAGTGACAGTCGGGCCATGTGACCCAGGAATTTGCCTTGGAATGGTGCTGGCCGACAGTACTGATCTTGAGCCAGCAGATGCCGTTGTCGTCAAACTTGTGGGCAAAAACGCGGTCCATGAGGAATTTGCCGTGCAGGCAGGCTTCGGCTCGCAGCTGGTCTGCTGTGAGATCCCCTGTGACAAACACGTGCAGGTGACTGGCAGGAGCACGGGTTGTGGTGTTGTCGATGAGGCTGCTGAGAACATACATTGTTGAGGACTCGCGCTCTACCACTCGAAGGGGCCCCTTCCACTCAAGGTCGAGCTTATTGGTCTGTGGGACGTGGACAATGACGAGGTCGCCGACATTAAAGGACATGTGCTCATGTGCCCAGGCCTTGGCTGCCCAAGCGTATTCGTCATGAGTGCAATTTTGGACAGTGTGAATGATGCCCACGATCTCGGACATGCGCTGCTCAAGGTTGGTGGAGAAGGCAACCACATCGGAGTTGGTGTCATCTGGGAGGTGGGCCAGCAAGACGTGCATGGGGAGCCAGGGGGAAAAACCGTGGGTGACGACGAATGAAGACAGTTCATTGAGGATGTGTGAAGGGCTGGTATTGAGGGCAAAGGCAACTGCCCCAGTGAGGTGATGCCAGGCGTCCTTGGAGTGCGTCAGGGCCCACAGGGTCTGGGCAACCATGTAGTTGGTGACTTCCACTGCCCCGTGACCTTCAGGGTGGTGTGGTGCACTGACTTGGTGCTGGACGTGCAGGAGATCGAGGGTGTCGCTCATGAGCCAGCTGGTGAAGGCCGAGCCACCATCACTGGTCAGGAGGGCCATGCAGCCATGCTGGCAGATCCAATGTTGGAAGAGGGCATTGACTGTTTCAGCAGCAGTGGTTGAATGGATCGGCACCAGCACAATCCAATGGCTGAATCGGTTCATCATGATGAGGATATGGCGATAACCGCCAGATTCGGGAAGGGGGCCAAGGAAATCGACAAAAACGGACTGGAACGGGGCACTTGCATGGGTAAACGCCAGAGTAGTGGGTGATGGGGGGCGGGCACAGAGCTTTTGGCACGTGGGGCACTGGGCCTGCCGCACACGAACGTCATCGGCAAGACCGGGCCAGTGGATAACTGCGGTGATGTGGGCCATTGTTGCGTGCAAGTCACCATGATCAGACAGGGGGTGCTCATGCACCGCTGCTCATGTGCGGTCGATGAACTCGGTGGAGGGTCTCTCCTGAAGGGAGATGGAATTGTTGGGGAGGAGATCATGCGCTGACTGGGCCACTGAGGATGCTTAGGGGGTCAGAGGTCCAGTTGTCAGTCGTGTTGTCGGTGGGGGTCATCTGGATGGTGACCTGAGAAGGGCCCACTGAGAACACCACATTTACTGTGTCCCTCTGGGGGCCAGATAGGGCGTGGCTAAGAAAGTCTGCAATGCAGTTATCCTCGCCCCTTTGCCAGACGACAGTATACTGGAAGTCGTTCAGGAAGAGTTGCCAACACTGGACACATTGATTCGAGCTGGAGTGAAGGAACTGCAGATTGCTGTGATCAGACTGGATGATGAGGGGGCCCTGGATCAGGTCGCACCCACGCGAGACACAGTAGATGATCACCAGGCACTCCTTCTCAATGATGGAGTATTGGCACTGCACTGAGAAGAGGAAGCGCGAGAAGAAGGACAGACAGAATGCCAAGCTTGCCAGTAGCGGGGTGAACCTGCAGCAGGGCCCCTCTGATACCATGGTTGCTGGCATCTGGCCATAGGATAACGGTAGCACTGGGAATCACCTGGTCGAGAACGAGATTGGAGACAAGGGCACCACGAATATCCTTGAATGTGGAATTAGTTGCTGGTGACCAAGTGAAGGAAGTGCAGGGATTGCACAGGGCTCAGAGAGTGTGTGCCCAGTCGGAGAGGCATGGGACGAAGTCACTGAAGTACTGAGCCAGGCCGAGGAAACTGTGTAGCTCAGGCCTGGAGCATGGTGCAGCTGCATGACGAAGTGGCTCGAGGTGCTCAGGGTCGTTGGAGATCGTGTCGGGGCCAACAATGCGCCCAAGGCAGCACAGGTAGTCCATGCCAAAGGACGACTTGGCGGCATTGCAGTGCGTGTTCATGGTGATGCACTTTGAAAGGAACTGCTCGATGGCATGCAGGAAGTCCTCGAACATGGATGCAGCGCAGATGCAGTCATCGACGAAACTACACCAGTAGTCATAGAGGTCATGCAGGAAGCTGTCCATGCAGTGCTGGAAGTGCGGGGGGCCATTGTTCATGCCGAACATCAGCCAAGTGGGCTGGAACAGGCCCCAGGGCGTGATGAAGGCAAGGATTTCGCGGGAATCAGGGGCGAGGGGGACTTGATAAAAGCCATAGGACAAGTCAACAATGCCGAACCATGGTTTTCCCATGATGGGCAGGAATTCCCATCAAAAGGGTCAAAATCGTAACAATTGATGAATAGCACATGCCCTTAATATCAGAAGCTCTTGTACGCATTTGAAGTACTATTTCACAGAAATTTTTCAAATCAAGTGATTAGTGACAAAGGCGATATGTGCCAGTATATGTGCCGGGCTATGTGCTGGTGGCACAGCTTGGCCATCGACTATGCCGGTGGCACAGTGTATATGCCGGCATATATGCCGGCCTATGAATCGGCATGAAGAGTTTCTGTCGTTTTGTGGTCAATGGTAATCAAGAAGACATTCAAAGCAGACACAGTGGCTTTCAATTGTAATAACCAACTGGTTTCATTGCTTTAGTCACACTCAGGGTCAGATTCATCAGAGGAGAGGGCATCATCGTCATCACTGCACTCAGCACAATCCATGAGGCAGTCCTTTGGATCAGCCATTACGTCGTTCAGGCTATCGAAGGACACATCTGGATTGATGAATCCCTCTTCAAACATCTCGAGGTCCATCTGCAGAGGACTGGTCGAGAGTAGTTCATTGGAGTTGGAGAGCCAGGAGTCCAGGTTCGCATTGCTCCAAAGAGAAGACTCTCTTTCTGCATGACGAGTCACCTGCATGATAAGCTCTCCAAGGCGTTTGACCTCCTCAGTAGTTCCCTTGATGGTGC
>CACRSC010000110.1:92404-129156 GCA_902651635.1 Mastigamoeba balamuthi
CAGTCCTGCCCATTCAGAATCGTGCGCGATTTTGTACACACACTCGCTTATGGGCTTCCTGCTCGTGTTGTGAGGGACAGCCAATACTGAGCTTATCTCACAACGCACGGTGCGTTTTTTCCAAGAGACGAAAACCGCCGGCATATAACACCTTTTTCGGGGGAATTCCTGCCCATCACAGGGGCCCAAGGCCACTCGTGTCGCAGTGTGCGATCCGCACGATGATCTTCTTCTTTGCCCCACTGTGCGACATGCTGCACTGCTGCACCAGCTTCCTGAGGTCGTCATCAGGGAACTGGAAGAGCAGGTCGATCAGTTGCTTCGAGAGGACAGGCTCCTGGCACAGCGGGATCGGGACAGGCTCCACGGGAATGAAGAACGTGCTCAGGTTGTAGACGATCTTCGAGTCCTTGAATGCAGCCTGCAGCACGGTGCCTGTGACAGTTGAAGTGCACCCTGCCAGTGATTGGGCACCAGAACACTCTGTTGCAGATGAGTGGGAGCTCGATTTCACCTCTTTTAACATTTCTGGTCAAAGAGGCAGAGGCTGCTCTCCATGCTGTGGTCCAGCTATATGACGGACACCCCTTCTTGTTATGCATGGACAATATGGTGGCTATGTGGTACCTGCGTAAAGGTGGGGGATGCCTGCTTACACTCCAGCACATTGCCTGGAATCTTTCATGCATGGCTAGGAGATTTGCATACCAGGGCACCCAAAACAGTACCCTGAGGCAACTGCTCAATGGATAAGGCACTTGTCAATCAGTAGTGACAGCTTCTGTAACAGCAGGACTGCTTGTCTCTCAGTGTGCTTTAGAATTCCTGGGAATCTTCTGAGTATTACACATACTCTCACTGCCTGGGAATTGGAAAAAAATGAAGAGCAAGATGAACAGTACACCCCTCACAGTGCTTGGTCCACCTGGACTCAGATAGCACCAGTCCATTGCACCTGGTGGTGCAGTCAGTCAAGTCTGTGTTAGCACTGATAAAGAAACACTATGTCAGTGTGGTGCAGGCATGTGCATACTTGATAGAGCTGAGGAAGTGGTCCTGAATGGCATAAGCTGCAAAGGAGCAGTCTGAGTGATGATGCCTGCTGGGGGGGTCCTCAAGCTGCACAATGACACGCCTGGCCCCATTGCCACTGGCTGCAGTTGAGCCATGATGGCAGTGACAATAACTGTGAGAGGCTGCACAGAGAAATGGGCCCTCATTACCCTGCTGTGTTGATCTGTTTCTGGATAAGAGGATTCTGCTGGGAAACATGATAAGAAGAATTGTTTAGTAGGTCAAGAAGATATCTAAATCATGACTAGCCACAGTCATATGCTCATTTATTTCTGCTTTCCTCCTCACAAGAGAGACATGCTGGACCACGTGGTTTATTACCACATGCCCTTGGCTGATCACAGGCCCTCACCTGCCCCCTTTCACATCATAACAGGCCCCTGTGGACCAAGCTCCTGAAGGTAAGATATATGATAATGACTATGCTACCCCACCCCTGCCTAAAACAGGTTAGATTCCAATTCATAGAACTAAATAGTATTGTTTTTGTCTAAGGAGGGGGGGGGGGGGGGGGGACCTTGCTCATCATAAGGACTAGTGGAGCACAGTGCTCCATCACTTCTAAAACCCCAATAATAAGATTAAACAAATCAATATAAGGAATAGTAAGATTCACATCTGATTAATAGGATTCAATGAAATCAGTTTAATCAGATAATGTATTAGAAGAGATATTAACCATTCTGTAACTTCAGTAGAACCCAGATGATTCACATAAGATCTCAGACTGGCCCAGATTGTATCAGTGTTCAGGCTCTTTTCCTTGCACTTCATGTGCATGAGCTTGTCCTTTTTGTTCTTGGCAATAGTTGTGTCAGTTATCATATTGTAGAACTCCAGAGCAGAGGGCAGGACCAGGCTCTCCCAAATGCCAATCTTAGTCGGTGGCAGGGTAGCAGGTACCGAGCCCTCCAGAGCACATCATCTCCCAAACATTCATCACAGTGAACACACACAATCTGAGTGCGACCTCGGCGTTGGGGCCTCATCGCACATACACCACTCGCGATGCTCGGTACCCACAACAACGGCCTTCGCAGGCAAGATATTTCAGATTCACAACCCCAACGTTCGAAAACAGCATGTCACACACGGAGCACAGCGAGGACGAGGAGGAGCAGACCTTCGACCCCGAGACCGAGAGTGCGCACACCGACCGCCACCACACTGGGCGCCAGCTGACACACCGAGCCAGGCATGGTGTCGCGGGCTGTGCTGACCCTGCGCGGCAGTGCGCTGGAGGACCCGGACCGCGCCTGCGAGGCGATCAGTGTGCTGGCCTCACACCCCCGAGAGGCCTCCGCGTGCGAGGGCGACGCCGTGGGCGCGTGCATAGGAGCAGCGTTCGCGTTCATAGACCTCGCCCCGGTCATCGAGGCAGCCCTCTTCGCCCTCGCCAAGGTACCACACACAGCCAACCGTCGAGGGCTCCAGTGGTACTACCACTGGGCCAGTACCAGTACCAGTACCACCCTCCATGGCAACCGCAGACGGATGCGACTCTCTCCGGCAAATTCTTGGTTCTGGAATAGATCGTGACGTCACAAGATACTGACCGGGGCCCGGGATCTCCCTGCGAATGGCGCCGCCCAGCTGGCCATCGACCCGTACTCGCGCGCGGACATCTGGAAGAAGCGCGGGGGCGAGCTGCTGTGCGAGTCGCTGCGCCAACACGGCGCGAGCGCGGCCGTGTGCCAGCACGCCTGCGCGCTGATGCTGAACCTGGCGCTGCACGCGCCCCTCAAGCAGCAGCTGGCCCTCCGCGGCTGCCTCTCCCTCGCCAGCGCCGCCCTCCGCGACCACGCGGCCGCCACCCCCGCCGTCGCGCAGCTCGCGTGCGCAGCCGTCGGCGTGCTGGCCGTCGACCCGGGCGTCCGCCGCAGCGCCGCGCTCGGGGGCCTCGGGGCCGACGTCCTGCGCGCCCTCGTCGCGGCCGGCGCGCACGCGGGGGCCGCAGAGGCCGCGTGCGGCGCCCTCTGGAACCTCCTCGCCGAGCCAGAGGCCCGCGCCCAGACCGCCGGCGGCGTCGCCCTCGCCCTCGTCCGCGCCATGCAGGTCCTGCGTCGGTTTCGCGTCCGCGTCTCACGGGGNGGCCGCCATGTCCGCGGCCGGCGCGCTCGAGGCAGCAGCAGCAGCCGCCGCGCGGCACACGGCCGACGAGTCGGTGCAGCAGTTCGCCTGCGCGGCCATCGGCGCGCTGGCCCCGCGCGACTACGCGAGGGCCGGCGCCTGCGGGTGCGCCGCCGCCGTGCTGGCGTCGATGGAGCTCTTCGCCGACTCGTGCGCCGTCCAGCACTTTGCGCTCGACGCCCTCGCGCGCCTCGCCGACGACGACGCGCTGCGCGAGAAGCTCGGCGCCGCGGGCGCCGTCGCGGCCGCCGTCGGCGCTATGCGGTCGCACGGCGCCGCCGCCCCCGTGCAGCAGTGCGGCAGCGCGGCGCTCTGCGCCCTCCTAGCCCCCGGGGGCGCCGCCAGGGCCGCGGCCGCCGAGTCCGGGGCGCTGGACGCGGTGCTGGCTGCCGCGGCGGTGCACAGCCGCAGGCAGCGGGCGATGGAGGACGTCTGCGCGGCGCTCTGGAACATGAGCTCCGAGCCCGCGCTCAAGGCGGCCATGGGGGCCCGCGGCGCGGTGCGCGCGGTGCTGGAGGTCGCGCGGGCGCTGCCGGCGTCGGACAAGGTCCAGCAGTGCTGCCTGGCGACGCTGTGGAACCTCTCGATGCTCCCCGAGCTGCAGCGCGACATCGTCCAGGGCGGCGGGCTCGACGTGGCCGCCGACGCGCTGCGCTCGCACCCGTCCGCCCCCGACGTCGTCGAGGCGGCGTGCGGCGCCCTGTGGGCCATGTCCTCTGTAGACCTCCCGCCGCCCGAGACGCTCGCGCAGCTCGTCGACGCCGTGGGCGCGTCGCGCGCGGCATCGGAGAAGGTCGCGCAGCTCTGCCTCGAGGCCCTGCAGCCCCGAGGTGGCCCCGCCGAGGCCCCCAGCGGCAGCGGCAGCGGCGAGTGCTCCGCGCGTGCTGCGGGGATGTGCGAGGGCGACTGTGCGGCGCGCCACGGGCTGTTCTGCGCCGACTGCTGCCGCCAGGGGAGGTTCGCGTGGTGCGCTACGTGCGACGGGCACGCGGGCGGCAGGCTGTTCTGCCAGCACTGCATCGCGACGTGCCACCAGGGCCACGACGTCGGGCGCACGCTCTGCCTTCCCGCGCAGTGCTCGTGCAACTGCAACGCACGCTAGGTGCCTCGCTTGTTCGATCGCAAGGCGTCTTCGTGTTTCCGTGTGCTCCTGTCTGGGCTCTCTTTGCTGGCGAGTAGCGGGGTTCTATTTGCCTTTGGTGTGGCGATGCCAGCCAACAGGGTGTGACAAACTGGGAGGCCAATCGTCGTCCGGGTGGGTGAGCGGACTCGTTTCAGCCTACGCAGGGGTCCCGCAGGCAGGGTTGAGCCTTCTCAAGTACGCATTGGCCTTCTCGAGCGCGGTGACGATGGTTGCGGCAGGAGCGGTGCCATCTACACGGGCTGCAACGGCCTCTATTATGTCCTTGACAACCCGCTCACCCTGGCGGTAGCTGGCGATGATCCCCTCGACCCCATGCGTGCTGGCATGCCATGGTGATGCTCGCTGACTGTGCCTCATTCAGGGGTACTTCTGGAAGCACGGTCCGGAGCTGCGCCCAAGAAGTCTCCTGCCGCTGCAGCACCTTTGTCGTCGATTCGGGTTTGGGAACAGAGTGGCCGTGAAGCGCGCTGTCAGTGAAGCATAAGGGGAGGCACTCAGTGAGCGCGAGGACGGCGAGGGGCTTGGGGCAGGAAGGGCGCACCCCACGAGCAGCAGGGCTGATCCTCAGAGTCGACAGACACGAAGATCTCATCAAAGACGTCGCCAATCGTGGAGCCAATCGCAAACAGCACCCGCATCCTGATGTTGTGCCTCCCTCTGCTTGCCAGCTCGCCCTGCAACTGAGCAATACTGTCCTGACGTGCGGCGATCTCGGCCTTCAACGCAGCTGTCTGTCTGCATGATAGCTGTCTTCGCCTTCAACACAGCGATCCTGGTTTCAGACTGGTACTGAAGCTGGGTGAGCGTGCCCCTCAGGGAGGCGATCCTGGTGTAGGGAGTCGCCCTGGAGCTCTGTTTTCCTGGCCAACATCTCGGGGACCTTGACATCATACTGCTGGGCTATGAGGGAGCCGGTGGGCTCTGTGTATTTGATTGATACGCACCGGCAACGGCTTCTTTCGTGTTAACACGGGCCTCTTTCCGCACATTCTCTGTCTGCCGGCGCCTCCACAAGATCATGCCAGGTCCTTGGGGCAAATGCTCCTGCAGGGGGGGGGGGGGGGGTAAACACAATCACAAGTTGCAGGTGACAGTGGTGCATGATGAAATTGCAGTTCGGCAGAATAGAGATGGAAGACAGCAACTCCCACTTTGTGGGCAGTGGGTACCCTGTAGCTCAACAGTCCACCGAGGCCTGCAGGGCCCTCTCCAACATCAATACCTCCTTGACCAGCCCACCGCTCACACCACCACGCGCCTCATCTTCGAGTCCACAGACCAGCACGCCATCCAGACCCTGCCGGGGGCACAGCGAAGGGCTGGGCGCCCAGCCCCGCATTGGCGCAGAACCTCGTCGGGTGTCGCTGCTGACCCGTCGGTGGACCACGAGGAGTTTGGGGCCTAGTCCACCGATGAACCGTGACCGTTGCACGCATTGTCCGCAGTCCGTTCCATAGGCCCTCGGAGGTGGGGGGCTGGCTGCACTTAGCTGAGATCGTCAAGCAGCGTCCGCTGCCCGTTCGCTCGATCCGGTGAGGTCCGGTGCGGCGGCAGATCTGGCCGACGTGCAGCACCCCCCACTGGGCAGCGGCCTGTGGGGGCCACCGACGGGCATTCTCGCGCTACGCGGGGACTTGCAGGCGGCGTGGCCTCCAGAGCTCTGCGTGCTGTCTTGGGGGGAGTGCAGTGCAATCCCACGGGGCACAGGCAGCCCTCCTCGTTGGCCACAGGACGTTGGGTCAGGCAGGGGGAGGGGCCAGGGCAGGGAGACCAGGGCAGGCGGCAGTGGAGCCGAACTCGTGGCGTGCGAAAAGGGCCTAGTGGCACTGCAGGCCACGCGGGTGCGTCGGGGGTGTGGTCCCCACCGTGCTTCCTGATCCGGGCACCCCGTGGGAGGTGCGGGGGAAACGACGAGGAACAGAGGGGGGAATATTCACAGAGACGCACTCACCGCCTGCGATTATCCTGTGAATTTCCGATCCGGAGGGCCGATTTTATAGGAAGTACTAACAGTCACAGTTGATATCTGGGGGCTCTGATGTCAGCGCGGGCCGTCTGCTCCGCCGAGGCCTACAGGAAAACTCTCAGTCTCTCAGTTTCACCGCACGCGTGAGTATGACCTCGAGCGCTCCGACATCCGACGTGGAGCTCCTCCAGCACTCGGCCTCGCCCTATGGCCCCTCGGTACTGCTCTCCCCCCCCCTTACCAATCGATCCCCTTTTCTCACCTAACAAAATGCGCCCATCTGCCCCCGGCAGCAATCCCCGCTCATATACGACATCGAGAATGTGGTCGCGGTCGAGCAGCGCGAGGGGGCCGAGCAGAGCAGGCACGCAGAGACTGCCCCACAATTTTTGCCCGCAATGCGGTGGGCGATCTGCAAGAGAAAACGGGAATGTTCAGTCGTGTTCAACTCTTAGTTAACCCGTTTTTTTGAGCGCTCTGCTGACCTTTCGGCGCCCCAACAGCCAGGTGGAGGGCTCTGCCGAGGTCGTGATCGCGGCCCAGACGCGCCTGCAGCAGCTGCGATGGTGGATCAAGTCGGGCAAGCGGAAGGGGCAGGCCGAGCCCAAGCACCTCAACCCCGAGATGGCTGTCGACTGGCACACAGTCCCCATCCAGGACCTGCTCACCCGCCTGCACACCACCGATCAGGGCCTCTCTCAGTCCGCCGCTTCCAAGTTCGGAACCCTCTCTCTTCTCCTCCCACCCCTCCCTCCCTTGGTCTCAGCCGCTCACTGCAGGAAGCTCTCGGTTGAGGGTCCCAACTCCATCACGCCCAAGGGCGAGAGCATGATCCTGAAGATGCTGTACTTCTTCTTCCTGTCGGGGTTCACGCCCATCCTGTGGCCCTGCGTCGTATTCGCCTTTATCGCGTGGCGTCCCCTGGGCCACCCCCCTGGTAACGGCGCCCACCCCCACGCACCCTCTCTCCCTCCACCCGTCGCTCACCCCTCCCGCGCGCGCAGACCCCAACAACCTGGCGCTGGCGATCATCTTCATCGTGGTCATCCTGCTGCAGGTGTTCTTCGACGTGCTGCAGCAGTGGACCTCCACAAAGGTCATGAAGAAGGTCGCCTCCATGCTGCCCCGCGTCTGCCTCGTCTACCGCAACGGCTCGGCCCGCCCCGTCCCCGTCGCCGACATTGTCGTCGTGCGCTGCCTCAGCGCCCACTCCCATTGCCCCAGGGGCCCAGTCCTCAATCGATTCCCCCCTCGCGTGCGCAGGGCGACGTGGTCAAGCTGGTCCCCGGGTGCCGCGTCCCTGCAGACGCCAGGCTGCTGACCTGCGAGAACCTGATGGTCGACAACTCGATGCTCACTGGTCAGGCTCTCCCACCCTCTCCCAGCGCGTGCTGACGCCGGCCCGCAGGCGAGAGCGAGCCTGTCCAGGCCACGACGGCCAACACGAGCTCGAGCTACATGGAGAGCCACAACATCGCCTTCATGGGCTCCACTGTCTGCGACGGAGACGTGCGCCCTCGCCCTCGCCTCTCCCTGCCTCCTCTGCTCTCCGCGTGGCACCGACGCGAGCGGGCGCTCTCTGTGGGCTGCAGGCGCTGGCGGTCGTGGTGGCGACGGGCGACCGGTCGGTGCTGGGCAAGATCACGGCGATGGCGTCGCAGAAGAAGAAGGGCTCGACGCCGCTCAACCGCGACGTGCGCGTCTTTGTGCTCTTCGTCGTCGTCGTCGTCATCATCCTCGACGCGGCCATCGCCATCTGCTGGGGTGTGTGGCTGCAGAAGAAGCACAGGGGCTTCCTCTCGCTCTCGAGCATGATCGCCATCCTCATCGCCACCGTCGGCTCCTTCATCCCCATGGGCATGCCCTTCTGCGTCTCTCTCACTCTGGTGCGCTGCCCCTGCCCCTGCTTGCTCTGCTTGCTCGCTGGGCCTCACGCGCTGGGGGTGCGCGCAGACCATCGCGGCCAAGGCCATGGCCAGGCAGAAGGTGCTGGTGCGCTCGCTGCCCGTGCTGCACACGCTGAGCGCCGTCACCTTTGTGGCTTCGGACAAGACGGGCACGCTGACGCAGAACAAGATGAGCGTCTCGCACCTCTACGTCGAGGACAGGTGCGCCACCGACCCTATCGCTTCCACTGCCACTGGCGGTGGCTGACCGCGTGCGCTCTCTTCCCCAACAAAGGGTGCTGGAGCCCAGCGAGGCGGGGCCGATGATCCAGGCGGCGCCCCTGATGGCCAAGCTCATGAACGCCTTCTGCCTCTGCAACCGCGCGTCGTTTGTCGAGACCGAGAACCTCAAGCCGGGCGAGGAGCCGCCGACGATCGGCGACGCGGCCGACACGGCGCTGCTGCGGTTCAGCAACCCGCTGGTCACCGTCAACGACATACGGCAGGCGCACCCCAAGATCGTCGAGATCCCCTTCAACTCCAAGAACAAGTGGGCCCTCACGATCAACAAGTACGCCGACGGCGGTGCCCCCGAGCACGCGGTCATCACGATGAAGGGCGCGGCCGAGATCATCATCGACAAGTGCGCGACGCGCATGCGCATCGACGGCACCGTCGAGGCGATCACGCCCGAGATCAAGCAGACGATGCTCGACCAGCAGCAGCGCTTTGCCGCCGGCGGCGAGCGTGTGCTGGCCGTCTGCGTTAACTCGCTGGACCCCGAGAAGTACTACCCCGACGTCGAGACCTTCAAGTGCGCAGCAGCTACCCTCTCCTCGCAGTGCCAGTGGTGGGCGTTGAGTTTCTGACTGCCCCTCGCAGTGTGAGCGAGAGGAACTTCCCCATCGACGGCATGTGCTTCCTGGGCCTCTTCGCGCTGCTGGACCCCCCGCGTCCCGGTGCGCTCTGAGACCCTCCTTGGACTTTCCCCGTCTCTCTTGTCCGTTGCTGACGGTCTCTGCGGGGCAACAGAGGTGCCGGCCGCGGTGAAGGTCTGCAGGGAGGCGTCTGTGCGCGTGGCGATGGTGACGGGCGACCACCACCTGACGGCCCTGGCCATCGGCAGGCAGGTCGGCATCGTCAAGTGCGCCGAGGCGCAGTCGCTCGACCAGTTCGGCACCCCCGGAGGCAACGAGACCGAGGGCAAGGCCGTCGTGGTCACGGGCAAGGAGATGTACGGCCTCACCGAGGAGAGCTGGGACTGGGTTCTCGGCCACGAGGAGGTACCGAGCCCTCCCCCCACTTGCCGGGCCCAGGGGAGCGTGCCTCTCAGCAGCGGCCCTCGCAGATCGTGTTCGCGCGTGTGCAGCCCGAGCAGAAGCTGCAGCTGGTCAAGGAGCTGCAGAAGAGGGGCAACGTCGTCGCGGTGACGGGCGACGGCGTCAACGACTCGCCCGCCCTCAAGCAGGCCGACGTCGGCATCGCCATGGGTAGCGGCTCTGACGTCGCCAAGGAGGCCGGCCACGTCGTCCTCCTCGACAGCAACTTCTCGTCTGTCTGCTACACGCTCATGGTATGGGCTGGCCGCTCCTGCCCTGCCCCGCGTCCATTCCCTGCGGCTGACCAGCAGTCGCTCGCGTGCGCAGAGGGGCAGGCTGCTCTCGGAGAACCTCAAGAAGGTCATGCTGTTCCTGCTGCCCGCAGGCAGCTGGTCCGAGGTGATGCCCGTCATCACCAACATCTTCCTGGGCCTCCCTCTGTCGCTGAGCGCCTTCCTGGTGCGCCTACCAGCCTGCGTGCCCCCGTTCTCTCTCCACTGACCCTCTGCTGTCATGCAGATGATCTACATCGCTTGCGTGACGGACGTAGGGCCGTCGCTGGCGCTGACGCAGGAGCAGCCCGAGGACCAGCTGATGAAGCGGCCGCCGCGCAAGGTGACGGACCGCGTGATCGACCTGAAGCTGCTGGCGCAGGGGTACCTCTTCATCGGCAACTTCGAGACGGTCGTCGCCTACTTCAACTTCTTCTACTACATGCGCCACTACCACGGCATCCCGCTGCACGAGCTCTTTCTCTCGTTCGAGAAGTGGGGCGAGGGCTTCCACGGCTACACGCAGGACAAGCTCGACGACATTCTCGCCAGCGCCCAGTGCTCCTTCTTCGTGGGCCTCGTCATCATGCAGCTCATGAACGTCTACGTCTGCAGGACCCGCAACTCCTCCCTCTTCATGCAGTTCCCCTGTGCGTCCTCCCCGCTCTCATCTAGGCCTCCTCCTCCCTTCTCTCCCCTCACGCGCCCGCGCACTCGCAGTCGGCAAGAAGGCGGCCCGCAACCTGTGGATCATCCTGGGCTCGGCCGTGTCGGTGGGGCTCACGGCGCTGGTGGTCTACGTGCCGGCCATCAACAGGGGTGTCAAGACGGGCCCCGTGCCCTACGACTGCTGGCTGATCCCCATCGCGTTCGGCCTCTTCCTGATCCTCTTCGAGGAGGCCCGCAAGGTCATTGCCAGGACCTTCCCCCACTCGCTCTACGCGCGCCTCATGTGGTGAGGCTCTCTACGCACACATCCAACCAGCGCCTACCACACGCCACCATTACCACCCCCACCACCGCCACCGCACGGCCACAGATCCGAAGCAAACAAGACTACCTCTTTATCTGCGAATCAAATGAGCCGAGCGCGCGCTCTCGCTATGCTGTGCTGCCGTCCACGTCAGTGGATTGTGCTCCGGCTCATCGTATCCCCCATACGTCTGCTGGATGGGCTTGGGGGGTCGCTCGTTGCACGCCAGGAGGGGCACGCTTCGAGGCCGGAGGGCTACAGAGAGAACAGGAAGTGGGCGAGGAGGCTCAGGAGGCTCAGGGCTCGGTAGGGAGAGAGCTGAAGAGTTTTCCCAGCGTGCAGCAAAAAGAAGCACCGTCTCGGTCTCGGCATTTCGGTCCACCGGAGGAGACAACACAACCACCACCGCCTGCAGCACCGTTGGGGGGCCCCCTCCGAGAATCCTGCCCACCCACACCCACAACATACTCACTAAAACAGTTGTTGAGCAGGTGCAACAACGGCCCCTCTGCTCGCCCACAGCCAGCTCTTCCCCCCGGCAGCCTCACCCTCGGCCACACCCCCCTCGCCACCCACCCAGAAACCACAGATCCCTCCATGAGAGCGCTGGGGCACGCTGCCCTGCTGGCCCTCGCGGCCATCGCTGCTGCCGCCGCGGCCTACGACGCACCCAGGCGCGTCATCGTGCAGCTCGAGGACCCCCCGGCCGGCATCGCCCGCTCCGACCGCTCCTCGGCGTGCCGCGCCATCCAGGACCGCTTCCTGCACACCGCCAAGTGAGAGCCCCCACCCGACTCCCTTTTTTTCGAGGCCGTTCCTGCTGCGCGTGTGTTTTCCTGCCCTCTTCTTTTTGCGTCCCTCACGTGGCTTTCGCCCTCCTGTGTGTTTCTACTGGCAAGCCCCGCACAATCTCGACCGGCTTGTTGGCTCACACCCGCACCAATTTAGGCGCGACGGCCTAGAGCTGTCCGAGTCGCTGCTGGAGCGCGGCGCGAGGCGCGAGGCCAGGTTCTCGGCGGTGCTGAACGCGGTGGCAGTCAACGTGCCCGCGGGCACCGACGACGTGGGCCACGCGGTGGAGCGCATGCGGTCGCTGCCCGGCGTCGTCAACGCCTGGCCCGACGCCCAGCACCGCCCGGACCTCTACGAGTCGCTGCGCTTCACGGGGGTCGCGCTGATCCCGCAGGTGCTGCCGCGAGGCGAGGGCGGCCGCGGCATGCGTGTGGCGGTGGTGGACGGGGGCACCAACAGGGACGTCCCCATGATGTCGGGCGCTGGCTTCGCGTGGCCCGATGACATCCCCGCCCCCGGCCGCGGCGAGACCGACAACTGCAACGCCAAGCTCGTCGTCTCGCGCCTCTACGCCGACCCCAGCGACCCCCCGGCCGAGGACAGCGCGCACAGCTGGCCCGGGCCCCGCGACTCGTCCCACGGAGTGCAGTACGCACCAGGCGGGGGTGCTGCCAGCAAGAACGCTCCTGACGCATCCGCCGCTGGTACAGCACGTCGTCGACGGCGGCGGGGGTCGCCGTGACGATCGAGACGGCCGAGGGCCCACGTCAGATCGTAGGGGCGGCGCCGTACGCGTGGGTCATGAACTACAGGGTCTTCTACACCGGCAAGGACGGGTGAGCCCCTCAGAGGGGTGGGGAATAGGGAGCAAGTCCCTCCCTCACAGCACGACCTCCCCCAGCAAGGCAGGAGGGCGCACTGTGGAGATGCTGCAGGCGCTCGAGGACGCGGTCAACGACGGCGCGCACGTGGTCAGCAACTCGTGGGGCAGCGGGGCCAAGGAGGACAGCGGGAGCCCCATCTCGCTCTTCTGCCAGCGGGCATCGGAGGAGCGCAACGTCGTCTTCGTCTTCTCTGCGGGCAACAGGGGCCCCTCCTGGACCACCGTCGACCACCCCGAGGCCACCAGCATCCGCGTCGCGGCCGCCACGACCACCAAGGTGTCGTTCCGCGGCCTCGTGGCGCGGCCCGCGTGGCAGGAGCTCTTCCCCGACGTGCCCTCCTCGGCGATGGAGGTCTACGTCGAGGTGGCCACGCCGGCCACGCTGGGCTGGGCGGCCGCCGCGCTGCCGCAGGCCAACAACAGCTACGCGTGCCGCAGGCTCGAGGGCAGGAACTACACGGGCACGGCCGTCGTGGTGCCCAGGGGCTCGTGCAGGACGCAGGCCAAGCTCGACAACGTGGCAGCAGCGGGGGCGGCGGCCATGATCGTCGTCAACGACGACGAGGAGATCCTCGACAGCGCCTTCGGCGACCCGCACGGCCTGGCCCTCGTGGGCATCGGGCGCCGCGGGGGCAGCGCTCTGCAGCTCATGGCGCGCAGCCACCCGGAGCTCGCGCTCTCGTACGGGCTCCTCTCGCGCCCCGAGACGTCCTCGGTCCTCGCGGACTTCAGCAGCCGCGGGCCGACGACGGACATGACCATCGGCCCCGACGTGGCCGCCCCGGGCGTCGGCATCGTGGCGCAGGGCTACGGCCCCGGCGACGGCGCGCAGAAGCACTTTGGGTTCGGCGCGGCGTCGGGGACGTCGATGGCGTGCCCGCACGTCGCGGGCCTGGCGGTGCTCATCAGGCAGAGGCACCCCGAGTTCACGGCCGCCGAGGTCAAGAGCGCCATCATGTCGAGGGCCGTCTTCGGCCTCGGGCTCGACGCGCGCACGATGTCGTGGGACGAGGCCACGCCGCTCGACGAGGGCGCCGGGATGGTCCACTCGTCGTCCCTCGAGCCGCAGATCTTCGCGGAGCCGCAGGCGCTCAGCTTCGCGGGCGCAGAGGTCAACAGGACGCACGTGCGGACGCTGCGCCTAAGGGCCTACGGCGACATCGGCAGCGCGTACATCCTGTGCCAGCACCTCCGCGGCCCGCACGCGGCCGACGCCTCGAGCTTCAGCATCACGCCGCGGAAGTTCTACAACATGTCCAAGGGCGAGACGCGCGAGTTCGTCGTCTCGTTCCGCGGCCACGAGAAGGGGGACTACTTCACGCGCCTGATCCTCATACAGTCCGATACGGTCTTGTCCCACGTTCCCGTCTGGGCCCGCGCGGTGCTGCCCCGCGCAGAGGACGCGCTCGTCGTGGACCTCGACGGCAGCAGCTGCCACAGCGGCCTCCCGGACGTGGCCGAGGCCTACCGCTCGCTGCTCGCGGCCGCGGGGCACAGCGCGCGCGTCTACGACCCCCCGTGCGGCGGCAACTTCTCGTTCCCCCGCGAGCTGCTGTTCGGGAGCTACAGGGCCGTCTTCGTCGTCACGGGCGCCACGGCCTACGAGGGCATGCCGCGGCTCGAGCAGAGCCTCTCGCAGCTGACGGCACTGACCAACCAGGGCACCGCGCTCGTCACGATGGGCGGCGCGCTCCCGCAGCTCTGGGCCTACGCGCCCAAGACGCTCTCGACGCTGTGCGGGGCGTCGCTGTCGCGCGCCCGCAGCGTGCCCGCCCCCAGGGTGCGCTCGCACGTCGACGCCCCCGCGGCGTTCAGCGGCATCGACTTCAAGCCGCAGTGGGCCACCAGCGCGGCCGAGTTCAGCGTCTACCCGCTCACCAAGCCCCAGGGGGTCCCGCTGCTCGCTGTCGGCGGCTCGGGGCCCGGCAAGGCGGTCGCCATGGCCTACGTCGAGCAGGAGGTCCCCGGGGGCGAGTCGTTCCACTCGGCGTGCGCTCTGTCGACGCTGGGGCTCGAGCAGATGCCCCCGGCCAGCGGGGCCGAGCTGGTCGGGCACCTCATGCGGCTGCTGCGCCCCGCCAGGCCCGCCCGCTACAGCGTCGTGGGCAGCGGCAGCACCCACGTGCGCACGATCGACGTCGCCATCACCGACACAGCGTTCGAGGCCCAGGAGCTCCGCGTGGTCTGGGGCGACAACGGCGATGAGGCCCTCAAATACAGTGAGAATTCCGCTCTCTGCTCTCCTCGGTTCTGACGTCTCTGGAAGACTATGGCAGCCAGCTGGTCCACGAGTACACCAAGACGGGGACCTTCGTGCCCGTGGTGATGGTCAGGAGCACTGTGGGGAGGATCTACGCGCTCGAGCACAACGTGAGCTTCACGGTCGAGTGGCATCCCGAGTTCGTCGACCCGCAGGCGTTCCAGCGGCCGCCCGTGCTGGCGGCGTCCGTCGCGGGCGAGGTGGTCACCGTCAGGGTCGAGCTCCCGCAGCTCTACCCCCCGCGCTGGGACTTCTCCGCGATGTTCCACAACCCCGCCACCGACGCCTTTGGGCCGGCCCTGGCGGCGACCTCCACTGCCACGGGCTTCTCCGCGACGGCCAACGCGTCGCTGCAGAGCCTCATGCGCAGCGCGTACCCGCGCATCACCGAGAGCGAGAGGCAGTACAGCATCGAGTTCAGCGTGCTCGTGTCGTGGAGCGAGGCGTTCCCGTTCGCGGGCAAGACGGTGAACCGGCGCTCCAACGCGACGCTGTCGTTCGCCGTGGTGCTGCAGCGCCAGCTGTCGCTGTCGTCGACCGTGTCGTCGCTGGACCCGACGCTGCTGTGGGCCTACATGGAGCGCGGCGCCGTGGCCCTGGGAGCCGACGGCACGCACCCCTCGGTCGACTTTGTGATGGCCACGTCGGCCATCCAGAGCGGCTTCGCGGTGGCCGCGGGCTCGTTCCACGTCATCGCGGTCTCCGGCGCCGTCGAGGGCGTGACGGACCCGACGCTCCTCGAGACCGAGGGCGACGTGCAGAGGTGGAGGCTGCACGCCCGGCTCAGCGACAACATCTGCTCGACTACGCCCGCCGATGGCTTCACGCTCTCCTACGCGCTCGTGTCCCGCGATGGCGCTGCGACCTCCGGCGCCAACGGGACGATCAGGGCGTCGCTGGGGGGCCTCGAGGACTGGTGCAAGACCGACCACAACGTGGGCCTCGAGGGCGAGCAGAGGACCTTCGCCTCAGCCACTCGCGCAGCTCCCACGCTGCGGTTCTTCGTCGGCGAGACGGTTCACGTGCGCGACACGGTCTTCACGAACCTCAGGGCCGACGCGGCGCTCCTCAGCGTTGACGTCAGCGGCAGGGCCGTGAGGGGTGGCGGCAACGTGAGGCTCTTCCCGGGGACTGCTCCCGCTGGCTTCGAGTTCGCCGTGGAGAGCTGCCCCGCAGGGGCCACGAGCAAGACAGTGTGCTACAGGTTCAGGCTGGACGGCAGGAGCATCGCCCCTGGGCAGGAGCTCACCATCAGCACTTCGGTGTCCGCGTCCCTGAGGCAGAGGAGCGCGCAGACGGGGCAGTACTCGTCGTCGATCGTCGTTGGCGCTGCGGGTGAAGCCAGCGCTTCGTCGCACATGGCCCCGGCGGCTGTGCTCGTCCTGGGGGCTCTCGGCGCTGTGGCTCTGTGGCTCTGAAATGAGGAATGAGGACAGGAGAACCCGAGTGTATGAGCTTTTGCTTCTGCATCAACAAGCTCTCTCTTCACCCCTAAAGCCACCACACACAACGTTCCTTTTTGATGTATCTCTGCGCGCCATTCACAAGTCCGCGCAGTCGTGTTCGATCATTTCATGTGTGAGTCATTAACTCTGCCTTGGCCTCGCGCAATCCTTGCCTGCTCGCTCCACAAAACACAACCTACGAATGCTGCTAGGCCCTTTCTCTTGAATACTATTTGGAACCAGTAAAACTATAGAGTCTGCGAGGCTTGAGAATTCCATTCTGCCAGTTTTTTCCTTCTGTTCTTTTCTATTTATAAAAATGCAAGAGAAAAAAGAGCGGAAGGTTCTATGCTTTCTGCAGTGGGTCAATTTCAGTCGCTGAAATGCTGAATTCAGCAATAAAACGCCACCCAGTTTGAAAATCGCCAGTCCATTTCATTATTCTCTTTGTACCATGTATTCCCTGTATCAATCGCTGCAGTGGTCCACGGGCGAAGACCCTGCGCAACACTGTGCGGGTTACAACTCGGGGGCAGCGCCATACTCCTACTCCGGGCAGGACGCCTGGTCGGCCTACACCCAGCAGCAGCAGGCGTACTCGCACTACTACTCCCAGCACTACTACTCGAGCGCCTACACCCAATCGCAGCAGACAACCGGACAATACACACAGCAGGTGTGCCGTCCAATGGGATCTATAAGAGCCTGCTCTTTCATTTGCGCGTTTTATTGATGCGGAAGACCATTTGAGAGACAAACGGCCGATTGCTTAAAGAGGGACGGCAGCAGCAGGAACAGTACCAGACTCCTGTCCAGCCATTCGCGCAGTACGAAGTGCAGACCGACTACGGCAGCGTGTGGAACCCGTACTCGCAGGCAGGTCATCAGTGGGGCGGCTACTCGATACCGTCGCACTTCTGGGCCCCGGCTTCTGTGCAGGTCGACCCCAGGCAGTACCTCCAGAGCGCACGCCGCACCAACGAGGCTCAGAGGCGCATCGTGGCACAGTGCAAGGCGCAGAAGAGACTATGGAAGGACCCCGAGTTTCCTCCCAGGGCTGACTGGAAGCCAGCACGCGAGTTTATGTCCAACCCCAAGGTCATCGGCGACCACATACGCTCTAATGTTGTTATCGTAGCCTCACACTGGCGGGCGTGCAAAAGTTATTCTGTGGCGGCATCGAGCCGAACGACATCCTGCAGGGCCAACTGGGCGACTGCTACCTCATGAGCTCGCTGAGCGTGCTTGCAGAGCGCCCGTACAGGATAGAGGCGCTGTTCTGCGCACACGAAGACAACGACGTGGGGTGCTACTGCGTCACGATGCACTTCAACGGCGAGCGTAGGGACGTGCTCGTAGACGAGTACTTTCCCGTCACCTGCTCTGGAACCACAGTCAAGCCCCTCTACAGCAGGAACAACGTGCGTGGGGTAGTGGGATATCCCTCGCTGTCTGGCCACCCAACCATCTGTGCGGTTGTAGGGTGCCGAGCTGTGGGTGATGGTCATCGAGAAGGCCTACGCAAAGATACATGGATCATATGAGGCTATCTCGGGTGGCTCCGAGGGAACTGCCCTGACGAACCTCACCGGGGCGCCGATGCTGAGGTACAACGTGCACCCCGGCATGACTGACATCAACGACCTCTTCCACAAGCTCGAAGCCCACGATAAGGTCCCCGACCATACTTAGCACACATGACAGCCCAGGCATTGGAGCTGACAATCGAAATCACAGGCCGACCACGTTATGTGCTGCAGCATCGACCCGCAGAGGAGCGAGGCCGCCTTGAGGAGACTGGGACTCATTACCAACCACAGCTACGCGCTGCTTCAGGCTGTGCAGGTGCCTCTGGGAGGTGGGTACGTCGAGCAACTCGTGCAGCTGCGCAACCCGTGGGGCAAAACAGAGTGGACGGGATCTTGGTCCGACAGCGACCCACGCTGGACCCCACAGCTCCGCCAGCAGCTCGGAGTCCATGTTGCCGACGACGGTCTCTTCTGGATGAGCATGTACGCACCTTCTGGCACTGCACGAGCCTCGCTCACAGTCACTGTGATCACAGGCGGGACTTTGCAGCGCACTTTGGCGATATCACTGTGGTCATGGTCAAGAACGGGTACCAGTCCCGTACTACGAAGGCGCAGCTCAAGAGCAGTCGTGCGGGTTTTTCTGTCTCCATTCCCGACGGCTGCCGCATGTCGCTCTGCCTGTTCCAGCGCGACGTCCCGCAAGAGGGGGCTCTGCGCATGTGCCTCTTCAGCGAAGCCCGCGGGAGCAGGGGGCCAATGGCTTTCGCCAGCTCCTCGGAGGCGTACTCGCTCGCAACGGAGTTGTTCTCGGGCGAGGCCGAGCTCGGGGCTGGGCGCTATGTGCTGGTCGTGGAGGCGCACCCGCAGTATCCGCTGCCACCTATTGTGGTGGGCATGTATGGGGACTTCCCGGAAGCACAGATCTCGCCAATGGGCGAAGTGAGGAAGGGCACGTACGAATTTGTTGAGGTTGGCCACCAGAAGTGAGGCCAATGACATACACTTGACTCTCATTGAATGAAAACTGCGTCCCATAAGACGTTCTTAATCTCAATGCCCTGCTTTCACGGGTTTCTGTGCGTCACATCCACCCCCTGAATCTCCGAGAATAATAAGAATAAAAAATCGGGCAAGTAAAGACAAAAGACACACAGTCATACATCCCTGGTTGTAACGCTGTGGAGGAAATTGAAATGAAAGCAGCCGTTTTATTGTTGCCAGAGATGAAGGATGACGACAGCTGCAATGGCAACCGAGGCGGTTGGCATGTGGCGTGAAGACACACCAGCCGCACTCTCAATGCTGGAACTTCCGGCAATGGGGTTCAACCTGGAGCCACTGGCACCAGAGCGGCTTGTGCTTCTGCCATTGCTCGTGCTTGCACCCGACGGCATGCTCGTCTCGCTGTGGTGGCTGGGCGAACCCGAGACGGTGAAGTTGATGCTGTGCTCCAGGGCGTAAATCCTGCCCACAGTGCTCCTCACCATCACTGCTGGCTTAAAGGTTCCTGTCTTGGTGTACGTGTGTGTGGCATGGCCTCCATACGCTGTAGGAAATGGCATTAGCTGATTTTATCAATGAAAATGAGCCCACGATAGCTTGTGATGTTGTCGTCGCTGTCACCCCAGATGATCATCACCTCCGACGCCGCGAACTTGCTGTCGCTGATCTTCACGTCAATCGCACGTACGCTGTCGCTGCCGCTGCCTGTGACGGTGTAGCTCGCAGGCCTTGATGACAGCAGGAGACTCAAGATGTTCCTGATGAATGGCGTCCTGGTCTCGGCTGGCATGTCCTCCAGTCCCAGTGATGACACGGCGCATGCCGAGTGGAACGACTCGCTTGAGGGAATCTCCAGCTTGACGAGGGCCTTGGCAATCACATACATGGAGTTCGAGCCAGGGGATGTCAGCAGAGGCACGTCCCTCAGATCGACCTGAGGGAAGGCTTCGAGCATTCTCAGCGTTCGGTTCTGGGACAGTTTGAAGTGAAGGCCCTGGAATGCAGCTGGGGCCACTGCGTGAGACACCACCTCCCCAATTTTCGTCTTCAGAGCAACCTTGGCGCCGCAGATATTGGAGAAGGTGGTCATAGCGGCGCCCCACACCTGAGTCACTGCCCCGCCCATCGTGACCACTGCAGTGCCCTCGTTTGCCACAGCGGCCATGTCGGAAAGGCCCTCAAACGCGAGGTCTTCGTCATATACGGTGTTGCCTGTGACGACGGCGACCACCTTGTACCTCCGGAAAAGCAGGTCTTTAGGCAGCCAGAGCTCGGCGACAGAGCAGTTGAGAGACTCGTAGATACGCGTGGTCAAGCCAATAGCAGTGAATGCCTCCTGATACACGTTTGACACGTCTGGCAGCTCGCTATTGCAATTGCTGCCGTCGAGGTCCACGATGAGCACGTCCTCTGCTCTGGGCAGCACAGCCCGTGCCCACACAGGCGCGTGGCCCACCACCGCCCCGTTGCTCCTCACCATCAGGTGCGCCATGTAATCCTGGTTCGCGCTCCCCATGAACGTCACGTTGAACGTGACCGTCTGCCCAGCGGCCATGGCGTCCACGGTGGCCGGGGACACGGAGAAGCTGAGGTGAGTGGTGTTGTACAGCGCAGAGCCGGCGATGGGGACGAAGGACAGCTCGACGTTGGAGAGAGCCGTGTAGGCCTCGATGGCGAGGGCGAGCTGGTGGTGCCTGCCGACCTCGACAACAGAGAAGCTGAGGGCCTGAGGCTCCATGAACACTCTGGGGTCGAGTGCTGCGCTTGCCACCACCCTCCCGGCTCCCGTGTCCAGGGGCGATGCCATGACAGTGCGCTTGGCGTCGAGAGCGACGTCGATGGTGGAGGTTGTCATGAGGGCGCTCTTGACCTCAGTTGCCGTGAACTCGGGATGCCTCTGCCGGATCAGCGCAGCGATGCCAGCGACGTGCGGACAGGCCATCGACGTCCCCGAGGAAATTCCGTAGCCAAAGTGCTTCTGCACCCCCTCGCCAATGCCGAAGCCCTGAGCCACGATGCTGAAACCTGGTGCAGCTACGTCAATACCGATGCCCATGTCCGTAGACGGGCCGCGGCTGCTGAAGTCCGCCAGAACGTCCTGCGTCTCGGGGCCGGAGAAGAGCTGAATCGCAACGGGCAGCTCGGGAGTCGTCTGCAGCATATGGAGCAGCATGCGACCCCCGTCGCTGCTGATTCTCGCAAGGGCGAGCCCGCGGCTGTCGCTGAAGAAGACGAACATGGTGTCGCCATTGATGACGATGATAGACGTCGCCCCCGCGTCGGCCACGTTGTCGATCTTGGTCTGCAGCTGGCACGAGCCTCTGAACACCAGGACGGCCCTGCCCGTGTAGTTCTTGCCCTCGAGCGGCTTGCACGCGTAGCTGTTGTTGAACTGCGGGCCAACAGCCGTCATCCAGCTCCCCAGAGTCGCCGTTGCCAGCTGGACGTCGACCTTTGTCGAGCTGAGGGACGCGTTGGGGAAGATCGTCTGCCAGGCGGGCTTCGTCGCGATGCCGAGCCACGAGGCCTTGTTGGTCGTCGAGGCCGCCACGCGGATTCCGGTGGGGTCCGGGTGGTCCATGGTCATCGGCAAAGGCCCGTCGTTGCCCACAGCGAAGACGACAACGACGTTGTGGTCGAGTGTCGCGCGGCGGCAGAACAGCGAGATGAGGCCCTGGCTGTCCTCCACACCACCGCCACCCCACGAGTTGCTGATGACCTGGGCACCGTCACGGACTGCGTCCTCCAGCGCCTGCAGGATCTCGACGGTGCGTCCGCCTGCCTGCTGCCTGAAGGTCTCTGAGCAAATACGCTGAGCCCTGGTGATCCCTTACCCCTCTGTCCCCGCGTAGAAGACCTTGTAGTTCATGACCCACGCGTGCGGCGCCATACCACTGATGTTACGAGGACCCTCGGCTGTCTCAATCGTCACGGGGACACCAGCCGCTGTCGATGTTGTGCTGTGGGATTTCTGTTAGCAAACTCCAATTGCGGTCTGTGGGGCGCACTGGACACCGTGTGAGTCCTCGAGGGAACCAGGCCAGCTGTGCGCGCTGTCCTCGGCCGGAGGCGTGCTTGGGTCGGCGTAGAACCGCGAGACGACGATCTTGCCGTTGCAGTTGTCTGTCTCGCCGAGGCCGGGGGCGGGGATGTCGTGGGGCCACGCGAAGCCGGCGCCCGACATCATGGGGACGTCCTTGCTGGTGCCCCCGTCCACCACCGCCACCTTCACCCCCTCCCCGGCCCTCCGGGGCAGCAGCTCCCCCCACGCCGCAGGCAGCCCCACCAGGGGCCCCGACGCGAAGAGGGTCTGGTGGTGCTGGGCGTCGGGCCATGCGTTGACGACGCCGGGCAGCGACCGCATGCGCTCCACCACGTGCTCCGTCTCGCTGCCCTCGGCCACCTCCACAGCCACCGCGTTCAGCACGGTCGTGAACCGCGCCTCCCGCCTGCCGCCACGCTCCAGCAGAGACTCGGACAACACCAGCCCGTTGCGCCTGTGGTGCAGTCAGTCAAGTATGCGTTAGCCGAAAATGAAACACGGTGTCGGTGCGGTGCAGGCGTGTGCGCACTTGGCGGAGCCGAGGAAGCGGTCCTGAATGGCGCGAGCTGCAGAGGAGCGGTCTGAGCGGGTGAGGCCTGCTGGGGGGTCCTCGAGCTGCACGATGACACGCCTGGCCCCGTTGCCGCTGGCTGCAGTCAAGGCCACGACGGCAGCGACGATAACTGCGAGACGCTGCACAGAGAAACGGGCCCTCATTGCCCTGCCGTGTTGATCTGTTCCTGGATGTGAGGATTCTGCCGGCTATCTTAACACCGCTCGTGCAGCCAACCGCCGTTGCTATTTGTCGCGCAACGCAAATGCGGTGTCCCCTTACGAGTCTTTCCCCCAGAACTGCTCTTCTGGTTTTCTTCCGGAGAATGAAATGGTGCATTGTCCACTCGGATAGTTCCTTTTCCGGTACAGGGTGCATTCTTTTTTCTGGTGTGACCTTTAAACCCTCTCAGTGCAAGGCCCGAGTACACATACTGGACATAGAGTTCGTTGGCTGCCTTGTTTCGGCTGAGGTAGAGGGAATTTGTGGACAATTAGCTCCGAGAGACCAGACAGGAAAGTGTGCGAAAACTGGGTGGAAAAACAGGGTGGCACGTCGTGTCTCCTGCAGCAACGCATCGGTGGTTGCATTACGGAAGAGTGCAGCGATCAAATCGAACCACAAATAGTAGGATGTCTCGCCCCATCGCCGGCTCTGTGTTTTCAGCACCACACACCTCAGCTCCACTGTGTCCCCAACCGTGGACGCCATGGCTGCCGGGGCAGACGACGAGGTCCAGTGGCGTTCGTGGGGAGCGAGAGTCAGGACCACGTGGCGTAAGTGCCTCAGCTTTTGGTTTGCCGATTTGTTCAGCGGAACGCAGTTTCACATCAGAAGGTGCACTTGAAAATGCCAACGCGTGGTGGACAATGCGAACACATTTTCTCTTGTTTTGTAACCAGGAAATACTACAGACCCGCTGGGGGAGAATCAGTCTGTGGGCAAGGCACAGAAGGAGACTCTGCCCGCTCAGTTTCCCACCGAATCTCAAACGCGCCTTTGGGTGACACCTCCAAGCAGGAAATAATACAATCGTTCACGATATACTCACAAAAGAAGCTCAATTCAGATACACAACGCGGGACCCCACTTCTGGTTATTAGGCCCAACAGTAGCGTATCCCACAGAAAGAGCACGGTTATTCGTACACAACGATGAGAGCACCACACTCGTTACTTCGCGTGACAGCAGTCATTGCTGCTGTTCTTGCTCTGGCTGCCCACGGGTCCAAGCGGGTCATAGTGCAGCTCGAGGACCCCCCGGCTGGCCTCACCCGCTCCGACCGCTCCTCTGCGGCTCGTGCCATCCAGGACCGCTTCCTCAACTCCTTCAAGTGCTTCCCCACCGCACCCACTTTTATTGAACACTAAAACTGCACCCTTCCAGGCGTGATGGGGGAATTACTCTATCCGAGTCGCTGGTGGAGCGTGGCGGCAGGCGGGAGGCTCGGTTCACGGCCGTGCTGAACGCGGTGGCGGTGGAGGTCGCTGAGGGCAGCGAGACGGAGCACGTGGTGCAGCGCATGCGGTCGCTGCCCGGCGTCGTCAACGCATGGCCCGACGCCCAGCACCGCCAGACCCTCTTCGCGTCGGGGCCCCTGGTGGGGCTGCCTGCGGCGTGGGGGGAGCTGCTGCCCCGGAGGGCCGGGGAGGGGGTGAAGGTGGCGGTGGTGGACGGGGGCACCAGCAAGGACGTCCCCATGATGTCGGGCGCTGGCTTCGCGTGGCCCCACGACATCCCCGCCCCCGGCCTCGGCGAGACAGACAACTGCAACGGCAAGATCGTCGTCTCGCGGTTCTACGCCGATCCAAGCACACCTCCGGCTGCGGACAGCACGCACAGCTGGCCTGGGCCCCGTGACAACTCCCACGGAGTGCAGTACGTGCAATGCCCACGTATCGGTAGGCTGCATTCGACTGACATCATTTTTCAGCACAACATCGACGGCAGCAGGAGTCCCGGTGACGATCAAGACTGCCGAAGGCGCTAGGAACATCAGCGGGATGGCACCGTTCGCATGGGTCATGAACTACAAGGTCTTCTACATCAACAATGCGGGGTGAGTCAGCTCGGCAGGGTCTTACTTCTGACTTGAAGGCGCCTGATTCAGCAAGACAGCGGGTGGCGGGACCGTCGAGATCCTGCAGGCGCTGGAGGACGCTGTACTCAACGGCGCTGCTGTCATCAGCAACTCGTGGGCATCGAGAACGATGGAGGACAGCCAGAGCCCCATCTCGGTGTTCTGCACTCGGGCGACTCTGCAGCACAACGTAGTCTTTGTCTTCGCTGCTGGCAACAGCGGGCCGATGCTGACCACGATGGACCACCCAGAGACCACTAGCATCCGCGTAGCAGCTTCGTCCACAGCCAAGAAGTCTTGGATTGGCATCGCGACTCGCCCCAGTTTGCAGACGCTCTTCCCCAATGCGTCTCTCGAATCGAACATGGTCAACATCCAGAAGCCGTCGGCCGCGACGCAGGGCTGGATATCCGCGGTGGCCCCGCAGTTCAACAATAGCTACGGCTGCGAGAGACTCGAGGGCAAGAATTACACAGGAAAGGCCGTCGTGGTTCGCTATGGAGTGTGCTATAACCAGGTGCAGATGGACAACTTGGCGGCAGCTGGGGCATCGGCGATAATCGTTGTCAGCGGTTTTGAGGCGCCGGCTTCCATTTTCGTCACCGAGGACTACGGCCTGGCAATCGTTGGAATCGTGCGCAGCGGGGGCGACATGCTGCTCAAAATGCTACAAAGCACAAACGACGTTTCTGTCTCCTTCGAGCTCTTCTCGGGATCTAGCGCAAGCGACGTCATCGCCGACTTCAGCAGCCGCGGGCCGTCAACTGACATGAACGTTGGCATCGATGTGTCTGCCCCGGGACAAACAATCGTGGCTCAGGGCTACGGCAACGGGAACGGAGTGCAGAAGCACTTTGGGTTCGGAATATCATCGGGGACGTCGATGGCATGCCCCCACGTCGCTGGCATCGCAGCACTGATCAAGCAGAGGCACCCCGAGTTCACGGCTGCAGAGGTCAAGAGCGCCCTCATGACAACCTCCACCATCGACGTCGCCCTCGACGCCAGCCGCACCGTCATGGCGTCGCCCCTGGACACGGGGGCCGGGAGGGTGGTGGCGAGCGCAGCGCTCGACCCCACCGTGTTCATGCAGCCCCAGGCCCTCAGCTTCGCCGTCGTCGAGGTCGGCAGGCGCCACCAGCTCGCCATCGCCATCAAGGCCTACACGGCCCTCTCCAACGTCAAGCTGTCCTTTGCCCCCATCGCCGGCTCAGCGCTGTACAACACCACGCACCTCAGCTTCTCCGTGTCCCCGGCCACCGTGGACACCATGGGCGCCGGGAAGACGACCACGTTCACCGTGACGTTCATGGGAAGCGCAAACCAGGATTACATGGCGCACCTGATGGTGAGGAGCAACGGGGCGGTGGTGGGCCACGCGCCTGTGTGGGCACGGGCTGTGCTGCCCAGGGCAGAGGACGTGCTCATCGTGGACCTCGACGGCAGCAGCTGCGTCAGTGAGCTGCCCGATGTGTCACACGTGTACCAGGAGGCCTTTAGGGGTGCTGGGTACACCACAAGCATGTTCATTCCCAACTGCTCCCTGTATGACTATGCATTCCCCGAGGACATGATGTACCGCAGCTACAAGGCAATAGCAGTGGTCCTTGGCAATACTCTGTACGACATGCCCTATGTGGGTACAGGCCTCCAGCAGATGACCGCCATCACCAATCAGGGCACCGCGCTTCTCACCATGGGTGGCGAAGTTCCAGACCTCTGGGCCGCTGAGTCCTCCATATTGTATTCCATCTGTGGTTCGTATCTGAGGGACATAAAGGAGGTCTCAGATGTCCACTCGCACGCGGGTGCTCCTGTGGCATTCCAGAACATATCCTTCAGGCTGCCACAGAACAGAACACTTCAGGAAGTATCACTGTTCCCTTTCTCGCCAATGGTCGATGTACCGCTGCTCGCTTCTCCCGGGTCGGACTCAACGTCGGCAATTGCCAAGGCCCTCGTTGAACTGGAGATACCCCCCTACTACTCGTTCCACTCAGCGTGTGCAGTATCGACTCTGGGACTCGAGGACATGCCGGCCGAAGTCAGGACGCCGTTCATAAAGAACGTCATGAGCCTTCTGCTGTCGTTGAGGCCAGCGAGCTACACTGTAACAGGCAGCAGAAGCGACAACGACAACGTGCTCATGATAAACGTGAAGATCACCGACAGCAAGTTCGCGGCGTCAGAGGTGATGGTCATCTGGGGCGACAGCGACGACAACATCACCAGCTATCGTGCGCTCCCATCCACCAATGGCGAATCAACTCAGTTGTGTTGCCACAGCGTATGGAGGTCCTGCAGCGCACACGTACACCAAGACAGGGAACTTCAAGCCAGCGGTGATGATCAGGAGCACTGTGGGGAGGATCTACGCCCTGGAGCACAGCATCAACTTCACCGTCTCAAGTTCATCAAGCTACCACAGCGAGACTAGCCTCTCATCGGGTGCCAGCACGAGCACAGAAGGAAGCACCGCCCACTCTGGGAGCACGGGTGCCAGCGGTTCCAGGCCTATTTCCTCTGATGGAAGCTCCAGCGATGATAGCGCAGCCAGTGTGTCCTCGCACACTATGCCCTCTGTCGCTGTTGCCATTGCAACCGCCGTCCTCTGGAAACTGATCTAGATCTCGCCCTCGTACTGAAATAGCATAAGAACAATGAACAACAACAATTGGGGCATGAGTGATCCCGTCTGACAAGCATAATTTAATGAGGTCTGGCGCCACGTGTTCCACTGCACAGATCAGATGGAAGTTCTAACACCCATTTGAATTCCTGTCGGGGAACCCACTACTGCGTGCTCAGACTTTGTTGCATGATAACACTGAATCTCACTAGTTTATTTTCGTCCACTCCGACACGATTAATGTACACTGCCGCCGAGTGCCCTAGGGCAGATAGGGATGTCATTGCTCAGCGGAATCACCAAGATGGCACAGCCAACGGCGAGTGGACAATTCTTAAGCCAGGAAATCCGTGCGACAGTTAGATTTGCGCTGAGGAAATGAAGAAGACACAGCATTTGCTTTTTACACCCATCGGCTCAGTTTTCTACAGAATATCAGCATGAACACGCCTATGTCGAATGAAGACATATTCTGCCTTCCCAATCCGTGAAAACCAATCAGAAGGGGTTTTCGTGAGTGGCCTGCGACTGGCACGCCAAGGCACAGCCAAGAGCTCATTACGTATTGAAGCCAACGATGAGTGCACCGCACATTGTACTTTGCCTTGCAGCAATCGCTGCCGCGGTCGTCGCGGAGGCTGCATCACACGGCGATGCGCCCAGGCGTGTAATCGTGCAACTTGAGGACCCCCCGGCTGGCCTCACCCGCTCAGACCGCTCCTCCACTGCTCGCGCCATCCAAGACCACTTCCTCGCATCCGTCAAGTGCGCACACGCCGCACACGCACCCACACCAATTTCAGTTCTCCCGCAGAGTGTTGTCTGTCGGAGCTCACCAAACAAACCGAATCGCACGGATGCAGACGCAGCGGGCTGGTGCTGTCCGAGTCTCTGCTCGAGCGTGGCGGCAGGCGGGAGGCGCGGTTCACGACCGTGCTGAACGCGGTGGCTGTGGAGGTGGCCGAGGGCAGCGAGACGGAGCACGTGGTGGAGCGCATGCGGTCGCTGCCCGGCGTCGTCAACGCATGGCCCGACGCCCAGCACCGCCAGACCCTCTTCGCCTCGGGGCCCCTGGTGGGGCTGCCTGCGGCGTGGGGGGAGCTGCTGCCCCGGAGGGCCGGGGAGGGGGTGAAGGTGGCGGTGGTGGACGGGGGCACCAGCAAGGACGTCCCCATGATGTCGGGCGCTGGCTTCGCGTGGCCCCACGACATCCCCGCCCCCGGCCTCGGCGAGACCGACAACTGCAACGGCAAGATCGTCGTCTCGCGGTTCTACGCCGACCCAAGCACGCCTCCGGCCGAGGGGAGCGCGCACAGCTGGCCTGGGCCCCGCGATGGTTCTCACGGCGTTCAGTAAGATGATTGAGCAACGTAACAACATCTCAAAGCACCTACAGCACGTCATCGACCGCATCCGGAGTCCCGGTAACAATAGATACTGCAGAGGGCACGAGGAACATCAGCGGGATGGCGCCACACGCGTGGGTCATGAACTACAAGGTCTTCTACACATCTGACGATGGGTGGGTATCAGGCAGAGTCTCATTCTCAATGTAACGCCTGCGGATAGACGCCAGGCTGGAGGAAAAACTGTTGAGATACTGCAGGCGCTGGAGGACGCTGTTCTCAACGGCGCGCAGGTCATCAGTAACTCGTGGGGCTCGAGTCCTATGGAAGATAGCCGGAGCCCCATCTCGATGTTCTGCACTCGAGCTACGCTGCATCACGATGTGGTTTTCGTCTTCTCCGCGGGCAACTTCGGACCCCTGCTGACGACGATGGACCACCCAGAGACCACCAGCATTCGCGTCGCAGCCTCAACAATAGCCAAGCAGTCGTGGCTTGGGGTCGCAACGCGCCCTGCATGGCAGCCGCTCTTCTCCAATGTGTCTCTCCAGTCAAACATTGTCGTCGTTCAAAGGAGACCTTCCACGGCCAAAGCCTGGACGACAGCGTCTGCCCCGCAGTTCAACAACAGTTACGGGTGCAAGCGACTCGAGGGCAAGAACTACACTGCCAAGGTTATCCTGATTCGCGACGGGTACTGCGATACGCAGACCAAGATCGACAACGTGGCAGCGTCGGGGGCATCGGGGATCCTCATCATTAACTATTTGGACATGATCTTCTCCAGCTGGTTTGATGACGACCGTGGGATTGCAGTCGCGGGCATCGGACGCACCGGGGGCAACCTGCTGCTCAAAATGACCGAAAGCACTCCGGAGTTCTCCCTCTCCTTCGAGCTCTTCTCCGGTCCCAACACAGGAGACCTCATCACCGACTTCAGCAGCCGCGGGCCGTCAACTGACATGGGCATCGGCATCGACGTGGCAGCCCCGGGGCACACGATCGTGGCTCAGGGCTATGGCACTGGGAGCGGCATGCAGAAGCACTTTGGGTTCGGTGCTGTGTCTGGGACGTCGATGGCGTGCCCTCATGTGTCGGGAATCGCTGCACTGATCAGGCAGAGGCACCCCGAGTTCACGGCTGCAGAGGTCAAGAGCGCCCTCATGACAACCTCCACCATCGACGTCGCTCTCGACGCCAGCCGCACCGTCATGGCGTCGCCTCTGGACACGGGAGCCGGGAGGGTGGTGGCGAGCGCAGCGCTCGACCCCACCGTGTTCATGCAGCCCCAGGCCCTCAGCTTCTCTGTTGTCGACGTCGGCAGGCGCCACCAGCTCGCCCTCGCCATCAAGGCCTACACCGCCCTCCCCAACGTCTCCCTCTCCTTCGTCCCCATCGCCGGCTCCACGTTGTACAACACCACGCACCTCAGCTTCTCCGTGTTCCCAGCCACCGTGGACGCCATGGCCGCCGGGCAGACGACTACGTTCAACGTGACGTTCATGGGAAGCGCAAACCGGGATTACGTTGCGCACCTGATGGTGAGGAGCAACGGGGCGGTGGTGGGCCACGCGCCAGTGTGGGCACGGGCTGTGCTGCCCAGGGCAGAGGACGTGCTCATCGTGGACCTCGACGGCAGCAACTGCTACAGTGACCTGCCCGACGTATCACACGTGTACCAGAAGGCATTCACAGACGCTGGCTTCACGTCCAGTGTCTACACCATTCCAAACTGCACGACTGGCACGCTGGCATTCCCCGAGGACATGATGTACCACAGCTATAAGGCAATCTCCGTTGTTACTGGCAGCTCGTCGTATAACATGCCATGGGTGTTCGACAGCCTATTGAAGATGACCGCAATCACAAACCAGGGCACCGTGCTCGTCACGATGGGGGGTGCAGTTCCCGACCTGTGGAGCCTCGCATCTGGCACATTCTCCATTCTCTGTGGGGCACAATTCACGTCGACCACCGAAGCCTCCCATATCCGGTCGCACCCGACTGCTCCCGCAGCGTTCCGTGATTTGGTATTTAGACTTCAGCAGAACAGAACAATGTACGAGATGGCCGCCTATCCTATATATCCTTTTCTGGACGTGCCCCTGCTCTCAGTCTCTGGCTCCGATCCAACGGCAGCCATAGCCAAGGCCCTTGTCAAGCAGGAGATGCCTCCCTACAACTCGTTCCACTCAGCATGTGCCGTGTCGACTCTGGGACTCGAGGACATGCCAGCCGAGACCAGGACGCCATTCATCAAGAACGTCATGAGTCTCCTGCTGTCGTCAAGGCCTGCGAGCTACACCGTCACAAGCAGCGGCAGTGATGGCGTGCACACACTCGATGTGAAGATCAGCGACAGCAAGTTCGCGGCGTCGGAGGTGATGGTCATCTGGGGTGACAGCGACGACAACATCACCAGCTATCGTGGGCTCACATTCAATTATATCATCAGCTTATGACTTTCCTACAGCGTATGGAGGCCATGCCACACACACGTACTTTAAGACAGGAAGCTTCAAGCCGGCGGTGATGGTGAGAAGCACTGTGGGGAAGATCTACGCTCTGGAGCACAGCATCAACTTTACTGTCTCGGGTTCTGCGAGCTACCATAGCGAGATAAGCCTTTCGGGAGCAAGTACAAGCACAGGGAGAAGCACAGGCTACTCTGGGAGCGAGGGTGCCAGTGGTTCCATGCCGAAACCTGCTGACGGAAGCGACTCACATGTGGCACTTTCAAGCGCAACACATGCCACCAGCTTGTCGACGTGCACCGTGCCTGTTACATACATTGTTGTTGCCACTGTTCTCATCTGCACTTCATGGTAGTTGACTGAATGGACGTTGTACTTGCTGCAGTGCTCTCTTCCCTGCAATTGAAGACAACCGACCTTGATTCATAATAAAACTCGAAATGCATGCTTTGAAATTCCATTTAATTATGGGTCAACAGCTGCGAGATACATAATGAAGAAATCGAATATGATCGATTATGTGGTGTCACGCATCAGCACACAAACTGATGTTCTCCTCAAATTGCTCTTCCAGGCCACAATTGATGCATCTACTATTGGTTGTGACAACCTGATGATACAAATACCAACACATCACATATCACATTTGCAAAGCACCTCAGAGAGCGTCAGAGGTGCCGCTGAGCTCCGAGTCTGAGGTGCTTGTCCAGGGATCTGTGGCCTGCTGCTGGCAAGTCTAGCCTATCCTTAATTACCTCTGAAGGGCGTACTCCTTCAGTTTAGGGCACCGGACTCGCCCTGTTGGCCCATGTGCTGAGTGAAGACCAGACTCAACAAAGAGGACGGGTTCCAGGATTTGGATCAGTACTGTATCCCTATGGGTAAGTTAATCCCTCACCAAATCGATGATTCATCTCGTTGATATACTGTTGCCAGAAGTGGCCTCTGATCGACCTGGACAGGTGCGAACACATGCAACGCGATTACTGGGCATGCACTGCGCCCACGATTTTCCCCGGTTTTGATGTGCCATGATAGTGTTTGACACGATCGCATTCATACCCCTTTCGTTCACGTGCAAAGTGTGCCACTAAGGAATTTGCTTGTTTTGGTCATTGTTTCATGAATATAATGTGACACGAAGGCACCACAATCGTGGCACATTTTCGACCACATTTCGTGCACAGACACAATTTATGTGGGGGGGACAGATGCACAGGGATGGCCGTGCTTGGAGCATCGGAGACAAGACGGGTCAGCAGTACGTGATTCAGTCCGATTAGCTGAATTTCTCAAGCTCGTGATAACCTCGTACCTGACCAAGCCAACTTGGGACGCCAAGGGGGGGAACCCCGAGCGGGACTGCACCTCATTGAATATTTACATAACGTTCACGAGTGAAGAGCAAACGGCCGACCCACATAACAGAGTGTGTGGTGACTCACAGTTAGATTTCATCCACCAGAACTCTTACAGCATAAGAGAGCGCCGTTGAGCCAATAGACGGTGATGAGAACTGCGAAGTGTGTTCTACGCCTTGCAGCCACCATTGCTGCTGTTCTTGCTCTGGCTGCCCAGGCGTCCAAGCGCGTCATTGTGCAGCTCGAGGACCCTTCATCAAGCCTTATCCGCTCCGACCGCACCTTCGTTGCACGCGCCATCCAGGACCGCTTCCTCGAATCCACAAAGTGCGCCTGCACGTCACACAAAAACTCAAGCTGCATCTTCATCAACCTGCAAGGCGAAACGGACTGGTGCTGTCCGAGTCGCTGGTGGAGCGTGGCGGCAGGCGGGAGGCTCGGTTCACGGCCGTGCTGAACGCGGTGGCGGTGGAGGTGGCCGAGGGCAGCGAGACGGAGCACGTGGTGCAGCGCATGCGGTCACTGCCCGGCGTCGTCAACGCCTGGCCCGACGCCCAGCACCACCAGACCCTCTTCGCGTCGGGGCCCCTGGTGGGGCTGCCTGCGGCGTGGGGGGAGCTGCTGCCCCGGAGGGCCGGGGAGGGGGTGAAGGTGGCGGTGGTGGACGGGGGCACCAGCAAGGACGTCCCCATGATGTCGGGCGCCGGCTTCGCGTGGCCCCACGACATCCCCGCCCCCGGCCTCGGCGAGACCGACAACTGCAACGGCAAGATCGTCGTCTCGCGGTTCTACGCCGACCCAAGCACGCCTCCGGCCGAGGGGAGCGCGCACAGCTGGCCTGGGCCCCGCGATGGTTCTCACGGCGTTCAGTAAGATGATTGAGTACTTAACAGCGTCTGAACACACGCCACAGCACGTCTTCGACTGCAGCAGGCGTCCCGGTGACAATCCACACTGCCGATGGCACGAGGAACCTCAGTGGTATGGCGCCGCATGCATGGGTCATGAATTACAAGGTCTTCTATACTTCTGCTGATGGGTAGGTTCCCTTCACCTCGCAGAGGAACTTACGTCGAAATTCTTGTTGATCAGGCAACAGGCTGGAGGCCAAACCGTTGAGATCCTGCAGGCGTTGGAGGACGCTGTGATCAACGGCGCACAGGTCATCAGCAACTCGTGGGGATCAAAAACGATGGAGGACAGCCAAAACCCGATCTCGGTGTTCTGCACACGCGCGACGCTGGAGCACAACGTCGTCTTTGTCTTCTCCGCGGGCAACGCCGGACCCATGCTTACGACGATGGACCACCCAGAGACCACCAGCATACGCGTCGCAGCCTCGTCCACCGACAGGAAATCGTGGCTTGGGATCGCGACGCGTCCCGCTTGGCAGACGCTCTTCCCCAACGCATCTCTCGAGTCAAACAAGGTCGTAATCCAAATGGCAACACCTGCGACACAGGGATGGATGTCAGCGACAGCCCCGCGGTTCAACAACAGCTACGGGTGTAAGAGATTCGAGGGCAAGAACTACACAGGCAAGATCGTCCTGGTTCGCGATGGCTACGGAGGATACTGCGAGACGCAGACCGCGATAGACAATGCGGCAGTGGCGGGAGCAGCAGGCATTCTGGTCATCAACAGTGGTGACTTCATCTTCACCAGCTCGTTTGACAACGATCGCGGACTGGCCATCGCGGGCATCGGACTCACAGGGGGAAACCTGCTGCTCAGCTTGATTGAAAATGCCCGAGAGGTCACCTTCTCCTTCGAGCTCTTCTCCGGTCCAACCACAAAAGACCTCATCGCTGACTTTAGCAGCCGTGGGCCATCGTCTGATATGGGCATCGGCATCGACGTGGCTGCTCCTGGTCAAACGATTGTGGCTCAGGGATTCGGAACTGGATACGGTGTACAGAAACACTTTGGATTCGGAGCTGTGTCTGGGACGTCGATGGCGTGCCCACACGTGTCGGGAATCGCTGCACTGATCAGGCAGAGGCACCCCGAGTTCACGGCTGCAGAGGTCAAGAGCGCCCTAATGACAACCTCCATCACTGACGTCGTCCTCGACGCCAAGCGCACCGTCATGGCGTCGCCCCTGGACACGGGGGCCGGGAGGGTGGTGGCGAGCGCAGCGCTCGACCCCACCGTGTTCATGCAGCCCCAGGCCCTCAGCTTCTCTGTTGTCGAGGTCGGCAGGCACCACCAGCTCGCCCTCGCCATCAAGGCCTACACCGCTCTCTCCAACGTCGAGCTGTCCTTCGTCCCCATCGCCGGCTCTGCGCTGTACAACACCACGCACCTCAGCTTCTCCGTGTCCCCGGCCACCGTGGATGCCATGGCCGCTGGGCAGACGACCACGCTCAACGTGTCGTTCATGGGGAGCGCGAACCAGGATTACGTTGCGCACCTGATGGTGAGGAGCAACGGGGCGGTGGTGGGCCACGCGCCTGTGTGGGCACGGGCTGTGCTTCCCAGGGCAGAGGACGTGCTCATCGTGGACCTCGACGGCAGCAATTGTGTCAGCGAGCAACCCGACGTGTCTCACGTGTACCAGGAGGCCTTCGCTGGCGCTGGCTTCTCTTCGAGTGTATATGAGATTCCAAACTGCACGGCAGGCATGTCAGCATTCCCGGAGGACCTTGTGTACCGCAGCTACAAGGCAATCGCAGTTATTACTGGCAAAAGGGCGTTGGGCTCTCCGTCGCTGCTGAAGAGCCTTTCGAAGATGATGGCGATCACCAACCAGGGCGCAGTGCTCGTCACAATGGGCAGCGCCGTTCCCAACGTGTGGACTCCTACGTCTGGCACACTTGTCCGTCTATGCGGTGCAGTCTTCGCTTCGGCGACTGAAATGTGTGATGTCCGTCCTCATGCAAGTGCTCCCTCAGCTTTCCGTGATCTGTTCTTCAAACTGCAGCAAAACCGTACCGTACGGCAGATATCCTTATACCCCGCGACGGAAATGGTGGATGTGCCTCTGCTGACGTCCCCCGGTTCAACGCCAGCGACAGCCATAGCCAAGGCCCTCGTCAAGCAGGAGATGCCTCCCTACAACTCGTTCCACTCAGCATGTGCTGTGTCGACTCTGGGACTCGAGGACATGCCAGCCGAGACCAGGACGCCATTCATCAAGAACGTCATGAGTCTATTGCTGTCGTCAAGGCCTGCGAGCTATGCCGTCACAGGCAGCAGCAGTGACAGCGACAGCGTGCGCATGATCGACGTGAAGATCAGTGACAGCAAGTTCGCAGCGTCGGAGGTTATGGCCATCTGGGGTGACAGCGACGACAACATCACAAGCTATCGTGGGCTCATATTCATTTGAACATCAACTAAATACCCTTCCTACAGCGTATGGAGGCCATGCCACACACACGTACACCAAGACAGGGAGCTTCAAGCCAGTGGTGATGATAAGGAGCACTGTGGGGAAGATCTACGCCCTGGAGCACAGCATCATCTTTACCGTCTCGAGTGATCACATGTCGGGGGCGAGTACTAGCACAGAAAGAAGCACGGGCCGCTCTGGCAGTGGTGCCAGTGGCTCCAGGGCCAGTTCGTCCGCTGCAAGACTCTCGAGTTCCAAGCTTGCCAGTGCCTCGCCCAGAATTTCTCCTATTGCCTCCACAGTCGTTGCTGCCGCTCTTTTCATCGTCCCTGAACTAGCTCGTTGATACAGAGGTCTCGCTTCTGTTGATGACGAGTTCACCCCCCGCCGCTCCGCAATTGTGCATACAAAAAAAGCCCTTGTCGACCCAATCTTTGTCTCGTAGCCCTCTGGATCTCTTACATGTGAATGACGAGAGAGAACCCGAATGTAATTCGACACGTGAGGCGGTTGCGGTGAGAATCCATCATATTCATTGCCGTTGGCCGAGCCATACAAGCACAGCAACACCGCAATGCAGGAGGGCAGAGAGCACGACGACTGCCCCATCTGCCTGCATCCCATGGAGAGTGGCGCGGGGCTGATCCGGACCTCGTGCGGCCACACGTTCCACATCAACTGCCTTCTGTGCGCAATTCGCTCCCTCTGGCGGGTGGGCCACGAACGAGCTGGCGTTTGCGCTCAGCGCGGTGCAGCAGCAGTGGCAACAGAGGTCCACCTCACAGAACTCGCCGTCAAGCGACCTGTACACGACGCCTCGCTGATTGGGAACTGCGCAGAATGGAGGGCACCTTCACTGGCCGAAGGGGTTCTGAGCAGCGCTGTATCACAACAACCCCATGAGAAACAGGCACTGCCAGGATCGCCTTTCCAAGGTTGTTCACAAATCCTACTGTCAAACATGGAATGAATAGCGACACAGACAACCTCAAGATTCACTCCTAGCTAGCTAGATTCATCACAGTTGGATCGATTTCTTCTTGGGGTTCGGTGTTTCTGGACAACAATTACAAACCCCCAACGGGACCCAACAGGCAATGCAGGAGGCCAAGGAGGCGGACGACTGCTCCATCTGCCTGCAGCCCATGGTGAGGGGCGCGGGGCTGATCCGAACCTCGTGTGGCCACACGTTCCACATCTATTGCCTGCAGTGCCACTCGCCCCTCACGCAATCCCGCAGTCGCCGCTCTCCCG
>CACRSC010000110.1:162411-250266 GCA_902651635.1 Mastigamoeba balamuthi
CACCTGATGGTGAGGAGCAACGGGGCGGTGGTGGGCCACGCGCCAGTGTGGGCACGGGCTGTGCTGCCCAGGGCAGAGGACGTGCTCATCGTGGACCTCGACGGCAGCAGCTGTGATCGCGGGCTGCCCGACGTGTCTCACGTGTACCAGGAGGCCTTTGCTGGCGCTGGCTTCAGCACGCGTGTGGTGGACTACAACTGCAGTGCCGAGTTTGTGTTTCCCGAGGACCTGCTGTTTGGGAGCTTCAAGGCTGTCGCTGTCGTCACTGGCAACACGGAGTTCGATGGCATGCCGAACCTGGAGCAGAGCCTGTCGCTGATGTCCGGATTGACCAACCAGGGCACGGCACTGGTCACGATGGGCGGGGCCATGCCGCAGCTGTGGGGCTTCGTTGAGGGCTCGAAGCCTAAGACGCTTACTACTCTCTGCGGGGCTTCTTTTGCCAGCCGCACACGTACCGCACATATTTGGTCGCATTCCGCAGCGCCCCATGCATTCCAGAGCTTCGGATTCGACCTGCCGCGCAACCAAACGCTTCTTCAACTTCGAGTCAATCCCAGTGTTTTTTCTACTCTGCCGCTGCTGACAGCTGTCGACTGGGACACGGAGGTGACCATTGCATCTGCACGCGTTAAGCAGGAGTTCCCGGGCAGCGAGTCGTTCCATTCTGCGTGCGCCACGTCGACGCTGGGGCTCGAGAACATGCCAGCGCCAAAGAGGCCGTTGTTTCTCAAGAGCGTCATGGGTCTTCTTCGCCCCTCGAGGCCTGCGAGCTACACTGTAACTGGCAGCGGCAGCGATCACGTGCGGACGATCGATGTTCGTATCAGCGACAACACGTTCACTACCAGCGAGGTTATGGTCATCTGGGGAGACATCGATGACCTCAGTATCAGCTACCGTGCGCTTCTCAGTCAATCCGCCAGTGGCACTAACTCCATCCTGTCGGTCACCACAGCGTATGGAGGCCACGTGGAGCACGCGTACATCAGGACGGGGAGCTTCAGGCCGGTGGTGATGGTCCGGAGCGCCTTGGGGAGGATCTACGCCCTGGAGCACAGCGTTAACTTCACTGTTGCGAGTCTGCCGCCCTTCGACAACGAGACCGAGTTCGACGAGCCGCCTGTGCTCTCGGCGTCCATCAGCGGTGACATGGTCTCTGTCGACGTGGTGCTTCCACAGTTGTACCCGTCTCGTTGGGACTTCGCTGCTCGTTTTTGCGATCCAGACTCGGGATCGTGTGGGCCCATTTTTGGCAGGCACTCTACATCTTCAGCAGCTGCCTTGACGACCGCGACATCGGTCGCGATGCACGACCTCATTCGCAACGCCTTTCCGCTCATTACAGAAACGCCGAGGCATTACAATATGGCCTTCAGTGTGATGGCTTCATGGCGCCAGGTGGTACCTGTCGATGAGCAGTTGGTCCCTGGGGCACCAGACGCAGCGCTGACGTTTGGTGTCAGCATGCAGCGCCATCTGCCATCGGCATCCGTTGCGATGTCAGTGGAGCCCACTGTGCTGTGGGCGTACATGGAGAGGGGCACCGCGTCTCTCAGTACTGATGGCTCGAGCCTCTCCATCGACTTAGTGATGGCCACCGCCTCCATCCACAGCGGGTTTTCCATCCCTGTGGGCTCGCTGGTTGTCTCTCGTGTTTCTGGGGCCGTTGCGAGCGTGACAGACGTGACTCCCATGGGAACGGCGACCGACGGCGTGCAGAGGTGGATGATGCAGGCCAGACTAGGCGCATCGATGTGCACGATGACGCCCTCGGACGGCTTCACGCTGTCCTTCAAACTCGTGCCTGAGGCCACAGAGACCCGGCCGTTCACTGGGACCATCCGAGTGTCGCTGGGCCGCGTGGCCAGCTGGTGCAGCATCAACGGACCGACGACAGTTGACGGGGAGCAGAGCACGTTCAGCGGGGCGACGGAGAGCAACGCGACGCTGCGGTTCGGAGTGGGGGAGACTGTGCACGTGCGGGACACGGTGTTCGGGGGGCTGTGCGCAGGGGCCAAGGTGGTGAGCGTGGACGTGGCGGGCAAGGCGGTGAGGAGCAGCGGGGGCAGCGTGAACGTGTTCCCGGGGACAGCGGGGACAGCGGGGATGGAGTATGCGGCGGAGAGCTGCGGAGGGACCGAGGCGGCGGGGCAGCGGGTGTGCTACAGGATGAGGCTGGACAGCAGCATCGTGGCCCCTGGCCAGGAGCTCACCATCACCACCACGGTGGCCAGCATAGGCAAGCAAAAGGTCGCTCAGCAGACGCAGTTCTCGTCCACCATCATTGTTGCCACCTCGGGGACCAGCATGACCAGCAGCACGCTTTCCAGCAAGGACAGCAGCACGAGTGACAGCACGGGCGGGAGCCCGGGCCACAGCACGGGCAGGAGCTCGAGTGACAGCACGGCAGCCCTCGCCAGCAAGAGCAAAACGGATGCGGCCAGTGCATCCCCGTTCGTTGTTCCAGCATTTGCTGTCGTCGCAGCAGCAATCGCAATTGGAGCATAGAGAAATGGAACGCAGCACCTTCCATCTGGAGTAACACAAATCACTCGCAATGGACAATCAAAGTGCAATACGTTTAGTCTGCACTTCACAGAGAATCCGATTTACATCTAAAAGGGAGCATTCAGGGGACAGCGTTGAGGCCACCCAACCGACACCCCTCAAATGCTCGACCCAACAGAATGTAGGAGTCTAGTGTCGCCACAAGGCTCTTACCTGGTGTTCTAAGTGAACGATCACTTAGCAACAGTGAAACCAGGGCGATCAATCACCAACTGCTTCATTTCTCATTTTGGGACTTCCTCTCAGTTCTGGTACAGAGCCAGGAAGGCCGAGACGATGAGGGGCAGGAAAGTGTCGAGAGCGCACACACGAGGTGCAACGCGGTACGAGGCGCTGGCCACTCCCCTGGTGCTCGCACTGGTGCTTCCCAGGGCGACGCTCCTGCTTCCGATTGACGCCTCCCTGTTTGATATGCTCTCCATGCTTTCACTGACGTCGTCGAGCCTTACGATGATGGACGACGTGTGCAGCATCATAGTCTGCGCAATCTCCTGCTTGAAGGCACAGGCAACTGTGGTGGTGATGGTGAGCTCCCGGCCAGGGGCCACGATGCTGCTGTCCAGCTTCATCCTGTAGCACACCCGCTGCCCCGCCGCCTCGGTCCCTCCGCAGCTCTCCGCCACATACTCCATCCCCGCTGTCCCCGCTGTCCCCGGGAACACGTTCACGCTGCCCCCGCTGCTCCTCACCGCCTTGCCCGCCACGTCCACGCTCACCACCTTGGCCCCTGCGCACAGCCCCCCGAACACCGTGTCCCGCACGTGCACAGTCTCCCCCACTCCGAACCGCAGCGTCGCGTTGCTCTCCGTCGCCCCGCTGAACGTGCTCTGCTCCCCGTCAACTGTCGTCGGTCCGTTGATGCTGCACCAGCTGGCCACGCGGCCCAGCGACACTCGGATGGTCCCAGTGAACGGCCGGGTCTCTGTGGCCTCAGGCACGAGTTTGAAGGACAGCGTGAAGCCGTCCGAGGGCGTCGTCGTGCACATCGATCCGCTGAGTCTGGCATGCATTCCCCACCTCTGCACACCGTCCGCTGCCGTTCCCATGGGAGTCACGTCCGTCACGCTCGCAACGGCCCCAGAAACACCAGCGACGACCAGCGAGCCCACGGGGATGGCGAAACCGCTATGGATGGCAGCGGTGGCCATCACAAAGTCGACAGAGAGGCTCGAGCCATCAGAACCGAGAGACATTGTGCCCCTCTCCATGTATGCCCACAGCGCAGTGGGCTCCACCGACATCGCAATTGATGTCGATGCCAGACGGCGCTGAAAAACCACAGTGAATGGGAGCACAGTTTCAGAGCTGCCAACGACGATATCATTCCCTTCAGGAACTGCCTGGTTCCACGACGTCAGAACGTTGAACTCGATGACCAAATTCCTCGCAGTCTCCGTGATTCGCGGGAAGGCATCCCGTATGAGGTGTTGTAGCGAGATGTTTGACACTGCAGAGAGGACGCCAGCAGCAGTTGGCTGCAGTACACTAAAGGCAGATCCATGCTCCTGCACAGCCGGACTAACATACCGTGCTTTGAACCCCCAGCGAGCGGGATACATCTGGAGGAGCTCCACGCCTACGGCAACAGACTCTCCTACAACTGATGCGGAGAGCGCAGGCGGCTGGTCGAACTCGGTCTCGTTGTCGAAGGGCGGCAGACTTGCAACTGTGAAGTTAACGCTGTGCTCCAGGGCGTAGATCCTCCCCAAGGCGCTCCGGACCATCACCACCGGCTTGAAGCTCCCCGTCCTGATGTACGCGTGCTCCACGGCTTCACCATAAGCTGTGCAGCCGTAATTGAGACTGTTAGATAGATTATTCGAAGTCAGAGATGAGGGCTGGGTGGCAGACCGTAGCTGATCCTGTTGTCCTCGCTGTCGCCCCAGATGACAATAACTTCTGCGGCGCTGAACATCCTGTCGGCGATCGCCACGTCGAGAGTGCGCTCATGTCCGCTGCCTCCGCCGCCCGTGACAGTGTAGCTGGCTGGCCTCGACGTCCGCAGAGCGGCCATAACGTTCTTGACGAAGGGCGATCTGCTCTGCAACGGCATGTTCTCGATCCCCAGCGTCGACATGGCACACGCGGAACGGAATGACATGCCACCGGGTATCTCCTGCTTGACAAACGCCTTGGCGAGGGCTCTTGTTGGGTCCGCTCCCGCCTCAGCCAGCAGCGGCACATCCTCGGGAGAATCTGGATCGACGTCGAGCTCCCTGACAGATGTGTTGGACGGCAGAGCAAAGTCGAGGCCCTGGAACTCTCTTGGAGCTTCCACGTGCGACCAGACCCGTCTAACAGTCGTTGGCACAGTGAACCCGGCGCCACAGAGACGAGTGAGCGTTTGGGGCTTCGAACCCGACACAAGACCCCACAGTTGTGGTATAGCACCGCCCATCGTGACCAGCGCTGTGCCCTGGCTTGTTAGCGCTGTCATTTGCCACACGCTACTCTCCAGATTGGGTATTCCCTTGAACGGCAGGCTGCCAGTGACGACAGCGACAGCCTTGAAGCTCCCGAACAGCAGGTCCTTGCGAAACACAAACTCGGCACTGCAGTTGTAGTCCACCACACGCGTGCTGAAGCCAGCGCCTGCGAAGGCCTCCTGGTACACGTGTGACACGTCGGGGATCCCGCTGTGGCAACTGCTGCCGTCGAGGTCCACAATGAGCACGTCCTCTGCCCTGGGCAGCACAGCCCGTGCCCACACAGGCGCGTGGCCCACCACCGCCCCGTTGCTCCTCACCATCAGGTGCGCCACATAATCCCGGTTCGCGCTTCCCATGAACGTCACGCTGAACGTGGTCGTCTGTCCGGCGGCCATGGCGTCCACGGTGGCCGGGGACACGGAGAAGCTGAGGTGCGTGGTGTTGTACAGCGCTGAGCCGGCGATGGGGGCAAAGAACAGCTTGACGTTGGAGAGGGCCGTGTAGGCCTTGATGACGATGGCGAGCTGGTGGCGCCTGCCGACCTCGACGAGGGAGAAGCTGAGGGCCTGGGGCTGCATGAACACGGTGGGGTCGAGCGCTGCGCTCGCCACCACCCTCCCGGCCCCCGTGTCCAGGGGCGACGCCATGACGGTGCGCTTGGCGTCGAGGACGACGTCGGTGGTGGAGGTTGTCATGAGGGCGCTCTTGACCTCTGCCACCGTGAACTCGGGGTGCCTCTGCCTGATCAGTGCTGCGATTCCCGACACGTGTGGACACGCCATCGACGTCCCAGACGCAGCACCGAATCCAAAGTGCTTCTGGGCTCCGTCGCCATTGCCGTAGCCTTGAGCAACAATCTTGTAGCCAGGAGCAGCCACGTCGGGGCCTAGGGTCATGTCCGTGGACGGCCCGCGGCTGCTGAAGTCGACTATGACGTCCTGAGGAACTGGCTCCGAGAAAAGCTCGAGTGTGAGGGGAACCTCCGCGTTGGACTTCAGCATCTTGAGCAGCAGGCTGCCCCCGGTGTTCCCGATGCCCACCAGGGCCATGTCGTGGCTGTTGGTGAACGAGCTGTCGAGGATATCCTCGTCATCGTTGACGATGATCATCGCTGCTGCCCCCGCTGCTGCCACGTTGTCGAGCTTGGCCTGTGTCCTGCACGAGCCCCTGGGCACCACGACGGCCCTGCCCGTGTAGTTCCTGCCCTCGAGCTTGCGGCACGCGAAACTGTTGTTGGCCTGAGGGGCCGCCGCCGCCATCCAGCCCAGCGTGGCCCGTGTGGGAACCTCGACGTAGACCTCCATCACCGAGGAGGGCACGTCGGTGAAGAGCGTCTGCCAGGCTGGCCTTGTCGCGACGCCATACCACGAGGCCGTCGTCGTGGACGCAGCGGCGACGCGGATGCTGGTTGTCTCTGGGTGGTCGACGGTGGTCAGGTCGGGGCCCCTGTTGCCCGCCGAGAAGACGAAGACGACGTTGTGCTCCGCCGTCGCCCGCTGGCAGAAGAGCGAGATGGGACTCCCGCTGTCGCCCATCGACCCTCCCCACGAGTTGCTGACCACCTGGGCGCCGTCACGGACTGCGTCCTCTAGTGCCTGCAGGATCTCGACGCTGGCGCCTCCTCCGGACTTGCTGTTTATCGACGAATGTGAGCGAGGCCACCAGCGCTGTTCTTTCTCACCCGTTTTTCGCTGTGTAGAAGATGCGGTAGTTCATGACCCACGCGTGCGGCGCCATCCCGCTGATGTTCCGTGGACCCTCGGCAGTCTCGATCGTCACGGGGACCCCAGCCGCAGTCGACGTTGTGCTGCTCTCTGTTTAGCATTTTTCTCTCCAACAGAATTCCAAAATACTTACTGAACACCATGAGACGAGTCCATCGGACCAGGCCAGCTGTGCGAGCTCTCCTCCGCAGGAGGCTTGCGGGGGTTGGCGTAGAAGCGGGAGACGATGATCTTGCCGTTGCAGTTGTCGGTCTCGCCGAGGCCGGGGGCGGGGATGTCGTGGGGCCACGCGAAGCCGGCGCCCGACATCATGGGGACGTCCTTGCTGGTGCCCCCGTCCACCACCGCCACCTTCACCCCCTCCCCGGCCCTCCGGGGCAGCAGCTCCCCCCACGCGGCCGGCAGCCCCACCAGGGGCCCCGACGCGAAGAGGGTCTGGTGATGCTGGGCGTCGGGCCATGCGTTGACGACGCCGGGCAGCGACCGCATGCGCTCCACCACGTGGCCCACGTCGTCGGTGCCAGCGGGCACGTTGACTGCCACCGCGTTCAGCACGGTCGTGAACCGCGCCTCCCGCCTCCCGCCCCGCTCCAGCAGCGACTCGGAGAGCTCGAGTCCATTGCGCCTGGGGTGCCGTTGTTCACAGAAGGTCAGGTGGGGCTTGCCAGCACTGCTTCAAACTAAACGAATTGTTGAAAAGAACCACCGGTGCCAGGTACCAAACAGAAACCGGGTGAGGGACTTGGACGCACTTGAGGGTGCCGAGGAAGCGGTCCTGGATGGCACGTGCTGCGGAGGAGCGGTCGGAGCGAGTGAGGCGAGCCGGGGGGTCCTCGAGCTGCACGATGACACGCCTGGGAGTGAAGTCGTCTTGGCCGTGTGCTACCGCCAGGAGGGCAGAGACGGCTACTGCGAGGGCCAGAACGCAGTGTTCTGCTCCCATATTGACTGCAGAATTCACTTTGTGTGATGCTCCTGGCCAGCAGGCGGTGTGCTACGATGTGAGAGTGTATGGTGCGGTGTGGGCTCAGTCCGATTTGTCTGTGCGCTGCAGCGCAGCAGCAGAGATTCTGCCGACTTGGAATCCAGTCCACTGTCTGCTACGGTGCGTGGTCCGGCCATCCTCCCTCGGGCTCGTGGTATACGGCCGAGTCGCTTGTGCAGGCCGGTGTGCTGGCCAATCGTGCCGAGTGGATTTGTAGGCAAGCCTTTTCGGTCCCGCACAGAATTGTCGGTTGGAGTTGCCCATCCATTACCTCAACTGAACAGGACCCTCTGCGGACCTGGCCTGCTGCTCAGGCACTCGATGATCTCGGAGATGTTGACGCAAAGGAGTCGCCCAGTCCTCTCCGGATGGCCTCAGCAGTGCGTGAGGTTTCGTTTGTTGAGTTCGTTGCTTTGGGTGTTGGAGAAGACGTTTTTCAGAAGCAGAGCTGCTGGAGGACGAGAAGGGCGACGGCAGCAGCGACGGTGCCTACCGCAGGCACTGTCAGCGGCGAGGAGCTGGCGACACCCTTGGTACTCGTACTGCCACTCGGAACGGTGGCGGTGCTCCAGCTGGTGCTGCTCGACGCAGTGCTTGCGGTGCTTGCGGCGCTCGCAGTGCTCTCCCCGGAACTTCCTGTGCTGCTGGTCGCTCCCATAATGATAGCCGACACGAGCTGTGTCGTCTGTGTCTGCGCGCCCTTTCCCTCGACAGCGCTGGACACCGTGGTGGTGATGGTGAGTTCCTGGCCAGGGGCCACGATGCTGCTGTCCAGCTTCATCCTGTAGCACACCCGCTGCCCCGCCGCCTCGGCCCCTCCGCAGCTCTCCGCCGCATACTCCATCCCCGCTGTCCCCGCTGTCCCCGGGAACACGTTCACGCTGCCCCCGCTGCTCCTCACCGCCTTGCCCGCCACGTCCACCCTCACCACCTTGGCCCCTGCGCACAGCCCCCCGAACACCGTGTCCCGCACGTGCACAGTCTCCCCCACTCCGAACCGCAGCGTCGCGTTGCTCTCCGTCGCCCCGCTGAACGTGCTCTGCTCCCCGTCAACCGTCGTCGGTCCGTTGATGCTGCACCAGCTGGCCACGCGGCCCAGCGACACTCGGATGGTCCCAGTGAACGGCCGGGTCTCTGTGGCCTCAGGCACGAGTTTGAAGGAGAGCGTGAAGCCGTCCGAGGGCGTCACCGTGCACATCGATCCGCTGAGCTTGGCATGCATCCTCCACCTCTGCACTCCGTCGATTGCGATACCCATGGGCGTCACGTCCGTCACGCTCGCAACGGCCCCAGAGACGCCAGCGACAACCAGAGAGTCCTCTGTGATGACGAAGCCNTTGGTGAATGAGCCGCCACACAGCCTGAACAGAGTCTCTGGCTTGGAGCCGTCGACGAGGCCCCATAGCTGCGGCATGGCTCCGCCCATTGTGACCAACGCCGTTCCTTGATTGGTCAGCGCCGTCATCTGCCAGACGCTGCGCTGCAGGTTTGGCATGCCCTTGAACTCGGAGCTTCCAGTGACGACAGCGACAGCCTTGAAGCTCCCGAACAGCAGGTCCTTGCGAAACACAAACTCAGCACTGCAGTTGGGAGTGTACACCCGAGAGCTGAAGCCAGCGCCTGCGAAAGCCTCCTGGTACACGTGAGACACGTCGGGGATCCCGCTGTGGCAGCTGCTGCCGTCGAGGTCCACAATGAGCACGTCCTCTGCCTTGGGCAGCACAGCCCGTGCCCACACTGGCGCGTGGCCCACCACCGCCCCGTTGCTCCTCACCATCAGGTGCGCAACGTAGTCCCGGTTCGCGCTCCCCATGAACGTCACGCTGAACGTGGTCGTCTGCCCGGCGGCCATGGCGTCCACGGTGGCCGGGGACACGGAGAAGCTGAGGTGCGTGGTGTTGTACAGCGCAGAGCCGGCGATGGGGACGAAGGACAGCTCGACGTTGGACAGAGCGGTGTAGGCCTTGATGGCGAGGGGGAGCTGGTGGCGCCTGCCGACGTCGACGAGGGAGAAGCTGAGGGCCTGGGGCTGCATGAACACGGTGGGGTCGAGCGCTGCGTTGGCCACCACCCTCCCGGCCCCCGTGTCCAGGGGCGACGCCATGACGGTGCGGCTGGCGTCGAGGACGACGTCGGTGGTGGAGGTTGTCATGAGGGCGCTCTTGACCTCGGCAGCCGTGAACTCGGGGTGCCTCTGCCTGATCAGTGCTGCGATTCCCGACACGTGTGGACACGCCATCGACGTCCCAGACGCAGCACCGAATCCAAAGTGCTTCTGGGCTCCGTCGCCATTGCCGTAGCCTTGAGCAACAATCTTGTAGCCAGGAGCAGCCACGTCGGGGCCGATCGTCATGTCCGTTGATGGACCTCGGCTGCTGAAGCTCACGAGGATATCCTTGGGCACTGAATCAGAGAAGAGCTCGTACGAGAGGGATATCTCCGGATTGGACTTCAGCATCTGAAGCAGCAGGCTGCCTCCTCTGTGGCCGATGCCCACGAGCGCCATGTCATGGCTGTTTGAGAACGCGCTTTCGAGGATATCCTCGTCGTTAACTATGATCATCGCCGCTGCCCCCGCTGCTGCCACGTTGTCGAGCTTGGTCTGCGTCCTGCACGAGCCCCTGGGCACCACGACGGCCCTGCCCGTGTAGTTCCTGCCCTCGAGCTTGCGGCACGCGAAGTTGTTGTTGGCCTGTGGCGCCACTGCGGTCGTCCACCCCAGCGTGGCCCTTGTGGGAACCTCGACGTAGACCTCCATCGCCGAGAGGGACACATTGTGGAAGAGCGTCTGCCACGCGGGCCTTGTCACGACGCCGTACCACGAGGCCGTCGTTGTTGAGGTCGCAGCGACGCGGATGGTGTTGGTCTCTGGGTGGTCGACGGTAGACATGTCGGGGCCGTTGTTGCCCGCCGAGAAGACGAAGACGACGTTGTGCTCCACTGTCGCCCGCTGGCAGAACACCGAGATGGGACTCCCGCTGTCCTTTCTGGCCCCGCCGCCCCACGAGTTGCTGACCACCTGGGCGCCATCGCGGACTGCGTCCTCGAGCGCCTGCAGGATCTCGACGCTGCGCCCCCCGCCCGCCTTGCTGATCACAGTGAGTGAGATGCTGAGATGCCGAATGGGTGTGGTGTGTGGTGCTGCGGCTACCCGTCCTCGGCTGTGTAGAAGATGCGGTAGTTCATGACCCACGCGTGCGGCGCCATCCCGCTGATGTTCCGTGGACCCTCGGCAGTCTCGATCGTCACGGGGACCCCGGCCGCAGTCGACGACGTGCTGTGCAGGTTGTGAGTTGGTTCGGGAATTGAGTATTGTATGCCGTGTTGTTTTTTGCGTCGTACTGGACGCCGTGGGACGAGTCCATCGGGCCAGGCCAGCTGTGCGAGCTCTGCTCCGCAGGGGTTATGTCCGGGTTGGCGTAGAAGCGCGAGACGACGATCTTGCCGTTGCAGTTGTCTGTCTCGCCGAGGCCGGGGGCGGGGATGTCGTGGGGCCACGCGAAGCCAGCGCCCGACATCATGGGGACGTCCTTGCTGGTGCCCCCGTCCACCACCGCCACCTTCACCCCCTCCCCGGCCCTCCGGGGCAGCAGCTCCCCCCACGCGGCCGGCAGCCCCACCAGGGGCCCCGAGGCGAAGAGGGTCTGGCGGTGCTGGGCGTCGGGCCAGGCGTTGACGACGCCCGGCAGCGACCGCATGCGCTCCACCACGTGGCCCACGTCGTCGGTGCCAGCGGGCACGTCGACGGCCAACGCGTTCAGAACGGTCGTGAACCGAGCCTCCCGCCTCGTGCCACGCTCCAGCAGCGACTCGGATAGCGTGAGGCCGTTCCGCCTGTGCAGTGCACACAGTGTGACTCAGCAAAACCGGCAAGGGAACATAGAAAGGAATTCAAAATTCAAAAAAACGACAACTTGTGTTCAACTCAAGACAGCGCGAGAGCTGTGTGCTAGAGCGCACTTGATGGAGCCGAGGAAGCGGTCCTGGATGGCGCGTGCAGCGGAGGAGCGATCGGTGCGGGTGAGGCCAGCCGGGGGGTCCTCGAGCTGCACGATGACACGCCTGGGAGCGAGGTCGTCGTCGTCGTGGTGAGCAGCAGCCACGACGACGACGAGGGCAGCGACGGCGGCTGCGATGGCCAGAAAGGAGTGCGGTGCTCTCATTCTGGGCTCTGTTGTGGAGTGTGTGCGGAGTGTGAGCGTTGCGCGGGACTGGTGGCCCTTTTACTGTTACCTTTTGCACAGTTTTACGACAGTGTTGTGGCGGTTTTGGGGGTATGGTGTGGACTTTCAGTCCAGTCTGATTTTCGTGTGATGTGGCAGAATCTTGTGAATTGGAACCCGCACCTCTCGCCTGCCGGGCTGCTACCCTATGTTCTCGCTTCTACGCAGTGTTGGTTTTGCGCCATCCAGTACGGTGGCGTACCCACAAGCATATGCCGTGAAATCTATATCTTCTGAGATATCAAACTCAAGAAATCAATCGTCAGTTGATTGGCACATGCCTGGTTGCTTACAGTGTTGCGTGTCGATGGCCTTGGGAGAATGGTGCGATCATTGGAACCCAGAATCAAGAGGCCTGCTGCGGGGCCGCCGGGGGCTGGGGAGCCTGCTGGGTGTGCTTCTTGCGCTTCGTCACGTCCTTGGTGGCCCCGCTCTGGAACTGGACCTTCTGGGCGCCCTTTCCCATCTTGGCCAGCGTGGCCACGGTGCTGTCGTTCTTGCGCCCGCTCCGGATGTTCTGCGTCAGGGCGTCGAGTGTCTCGGCGGCCCCCACGAAGATGGCGCACTCCTCCTGCTGCACGTTGGTCTTGCAGCCGCGCTTGAGCATCCGCTGCGCCGTCAGCATGGCCTCCCGCGCCCTGTCGTAATTCTGGGAATCCTGGTGAGTCAACGCAGGCAACTTCCCCGGGAGATCCCGCACCCCCTGGTCTATGAGCGCTGCGGCCTTCTGGATCGTGCAGAGCGAGACCACGGCCGCGTGGACGTCCCTCTCGGCCTGCTCCCTGTCCGAGGTGACGCGCAGGGCCGCGGAGAACAGGCGCAGGCGCTCGTGGGCCTCCCCGGGCTTCATGAATCGGACCTGAATCTGCACGGGGACCTCGCCCATCGCGGAGACCTCCTTGCAGCTGCCGGCCTCGTCGACCCCGAACTCGGCCGCGAGGTCCCCGGCGTTGGCCACGCTGCCCAGGCACCAGACAGCCGTGCTGCCGCCCCGCTGCAGCGCGTGGGCGCCCGCGATGCCCCTGAAGACCAGGCGGCGGGGCAGCAGGCACGTCACGGTGGTCCCCAGGGCGATGACGGGGTTGTCGATGATGCTGCGCATCTGGCGCTGCAGCTCCAGCGGGTAGATGTCGTTGACAGACCCCCCGCTAGTCTCTGCGGCCTTGGAGAGCGTCCCCAGGTTGCAGTTGCCCCCGATGCCGATGATCGAGACCGTGCACGCGTGCTCGCGGGCGAACTCCCCGCACCGCTGGAAGAACTCAGCGCTCTTGGGAACGGGAGAAGGGGCTGTCAGCGAGCTGGGCCGGAGGCTGGCGAGCGAGTACCCGGGGGCCGTCTGTTGCCTCGCCGTCGGTGCAGAGAATGACTTGGCTGTTGGGCACCCGCGAGGCGATTCCTATGGCAGTTCCCAGGCCGGGCCCCAGGGCTGTCGACCCGCGGGGCGCCAGCGAGTACAGCTGCCCCTCCTGGCACCTACCGTTTACTGCGCGGTGAGCCCGTGGGGGTGGCGAGGGCGAGGTGGGAGGGATGGGGCTACTTGTATGAGTCTGCGATGCACGAGAGCTTGCCGAGGTCGACCTGGCTCATCCAGCCAGGCGCCGTCATCTCCTCGAACTTGCACGGGCACCCGCACTCGATTGTCTCTGCAGAGGGCCAGCACAGGTGAGTCTTCTGGTGCCTGGCGGTCTCCAAGTGAGCGGGGCAACGCACGGCCGTCGGCCAGCATCAGGGAGACCTTGGAACTGAACGTGAGGATGACCACGCGGCGGTTGGGGTAGACGCGCGTGAACTCCTCCATCTGCATGTCGATGGCCGCCTTGAGGCAGTCGAGCCTCGTGATCACCGACCCCGTCACACCCTTGACGCGCACCAGCTCGTTGCCAGTCGGTATCGGCGTCCCTCCCGACATGGACCCTGCACCGCAGCAGCAATAGCGGCGTGAGCACTTCATCTCACCGGGGAACGAGTACCGGAGATGTCGAGGCAGAAGACGACGAGAGACGTGTCCTCCTTGTGGACCTTGGGGCCACCCGCGTGGGCATCAAGCTTCTCGTCGCACTTGCGCTGCACTTCTGCGAGGTCGCAGAACTCGACGTCGTGCGGCAGGTCCGCGGTGGCCTTGTCGAGCTTGTTCTCTGCCCCGCAGAACCGGCACGCCCATGCTTTGCTCTCTGGTGGCAGCGCGGTCGTCAGAACCGCGTGGCACTCGCTGCAGGCGACCATCTCGGACGTGTCCTTGAGCTCCTGCGCCAGAGTGCCCTCCTCCTCGCTCAGCGTCTTGAGCGCGAAGCTCAGCACGTTGGGCGAGGCCGAGGGCTTCTTGACGACGCGGTGAATATCGCGGGAGACGTGGGCAGAGCCGTCGGCCCGCGTGCTGGTGGTCGTCCTGGTGGTCACGGTGATCCTGGTGCCGTCGGCCTCTGTGACCTGCTGCGTCTCCTCCTTGGTCTCTGTCTTCTCCTCGTACTTGGGCTCGCTCCTGGCCTTCTCCGCCGGGGCCTCCCTGCGCTCTGCCGGCCCCGTGGGCTCAGCAGCCTCGGGTGCCTTCGACTTGGACTTCTTCCCGAACAGCCCGAGCAGCTTCTTCATCGCGGACCTCTTCTCGGGCTTGGCCTCTGCCGTCTGAGCTGCGCCCGGGGCGTCGGACGTGGGGGCTGCGCTCGCGGGTGCCTCTGCCGCGGTCGTGGTCGTCTCAGGGGGCGCCACGGGGGCAGCAGGCTGCGGAGCGGGCGCGGAGGACTTGGAGGACTTGGACTTCTTCTCCTTGGCAGCGGCGGCGGGCTTGGGGAGCCCCGAGACGCGTATCTGCTTGCGGTAGCTGTCCTCGATCGTGGGGTCGTAGCAGTCGACAAAGAGGCACTGTATGAACTGTATGCATATCGCCGACTTGCCCACGCCGCCGTCGCCGGCGACGACGATCTTGTAGTCGACGCCCGTCCGCGGGATGATGCGCAGCAGCCCCACGAAGAGCTCCTCGATGTTGGTCCGCATCTTGGCGCTCGTCTCGAAGAACGGCACGCGGAACTGCTTGGCCAGCGCCTCGCCCTCGGCCGCCGCGACCTGCCTGCCGCCCTCGAGGTCGGCCTTGTTGCCCACGACGACCATGGGGAACCACTCGGCCCCGTGTATGCGCAGCATGTTCTCGTGCAGCCGCGAGACCATCTCGAAGCTCGCCCTCGACGTGATGCTGTACACCAGCACGAACCCCTGCGCCGACGCGTAGTACACGTCCCTCAGCGCCCTGCAGGGGATGCCTGGCCGTCAGCCTTGCTGCTGCTGTGTGGTGTGATCGTAAGCGGGGGTGCGTACGAGTACTCCTCCTGGCCTGCGCTGTCGAGCACGTCGACCAGGCACGTCTCGCCGTCGTCCTGCTCGTTCTTGCGGAAGACCGATTTGGCGCTGCGCTTGGACGACGGGGGAGCGTAGCTGGAGGCCTGCTGCTGCTGCTGCTGCTGGCGGAGGTGGGGCGGAGGGAGTGTCTCCTCGTTCTCGTCGTCCTCCTCGTACTCGTCGTAGTGGGTCTCGGGCTCCACCAGGACGTATCCGGACCCCAGCTCCATGTTCGGGGGGCTTAGTGTGCTCGGCTTCGGTGTGGCTGGCGCCTGTGTGCCGTGTGGCGCTGCTGAATACTATGGGGGAGTGGCTGAGGGTCGTGGGCCGTTGAAAGAACGATTGCGTTCACCTCCTGTTAAATGAACTGCCGGGTTTGGAAAAGATCTCGCTCGCCGCGCTGTATCCTGACGGAGCTCCGCGAATCGGGCGTCGGGAGGTCGGTGGGCTGAGCGGCCCCAGAGAGGCCGCTCGTGCGCAGATGAAGCGTGCTGCGCCTTTTGGGCGCGACCATCGTCACCGTGGGGTTGTGGATCTCCCGAGTTAGAATCTCCCGTCAATGGGACGGACGCGTTCCTGGTCTCCACGCACGGCTGCGACGACAGCCCTCACTCGCGATAGCATCTGCAGTGTGCGAGGGAGTCGTTTGCCATGAGCCAGCGGGTTGCTGTGAGAAGGTAGTGCAGCGCAGCTGTGGACTTGCTGCACCTCTTCTGATCCGAACCTGAGGGCCAAGAGCGTCCCCGCTGGCCCAGAGGGAGCTTTCTCATTGCCGTGATTTAGGCGTGCCTTGCGGAGGGGGCCTGCCAGACGTCGCGCTGTCCCGATCCCACACAAGTGCTGGGTGGTGCTGGGTGGGCAGGTTTGGTGCGTATTTCTCTGAGTCGGACAGCAGTGATTGTCCACCCACTCATTTCCTGTGCCATTCTGGGGCATGTCGGCGCCCTGCCTGCCTCGCGGCCCCAACGGAACGATGCTCGCCGTCTGCAGACGGTGGCCACTCACCTGCCACCCGCGGCCTGCGGGGATGTGGGATCGTCTTCAGCTTTTCCTGGTGGCGTACTGGCACTGAACAAATGAGGGCACTTTTCTCTGCTCCGGGGCGGCTGCCCACCGGCCCAACAGCACTGCCGCGCCTCGCGTCCCCCCGGCCAACCGAAATTCGGGTCCGGGACCCCGCGCGAGTGTCGCAGGACCCCGGGGCAGGGGCCGTGCACCCGAGGTGCAGCGATGCAGTGCAGGGTACCACGTGGAACACTTTTCGTGCATCGATGGTCCCCTGCCGTCTTCGGCAGCCCTTTTGCGAAAATTGACTGCAGTCGCCCTGAAAATTCGTTCTGAAACCCGACCTCGCCCAGCCCCGCGGGCACCGAGCCGCGTGCACCCGCCGACAGACGTGTCGCGCATCAGAAGACGTCAGCAAAGACGTCAGCGGGGGGAAAAACTCGGTATAAAAGCGGCCGCAGCAATTCTCTGGAAGATTCAGTCCAGTTTACCACCCAGCGCTGATAAGGCGGACCTGTGGGAACCTGTGCTACAACGGCAATGGCAATGCAGTCTGCGGCACTCGCGCTCGCGCTGCTGGCAGCGCTCAGCCTCGGGGCGACGGTCGAGGAGCGGTTCGACCAGTGGGCCCTCGAGCACGGCAAGGTCTACACGGCCGAGGAGCGCACGTACCGCCTGGGCGTCTTCGCCGACAACGTGCGCAGGATCGACGAGCTCAACGCGCAGAACGAGGGGGCCCAGTTCGGCCTGACCGTCTTCGCCGACCTCACCAAGGAGGAGATCAGGCAGGGCGTGCGTTCAATATTCGTCATTCTGCCACCGCGTTTTTTTTTTGTTCGGCACTCGTGTCTTACCCGTTTCCGACCGCTTTTCCTCTACAGTACATGAACCCCCTTCCAGCCCTGCCCACGGAGTCGACCCGCTCCTCAAAGAGTGCGCTCGCATTCGCACCGCATTTCACGTCATTATGCTCCCCTGCCCTTTTTTGCTCACCCGGAGCTCGTGCCCGCGTCTCGCAACTGCAGGGTGGGTGTTCCCGTACCGCGTGCCGATGAGCAAGCGGTACCCGGTGGGCTACAACCAGTCGTACCCGGCCGCCTTTGACTGGAGGACGACGAGCCCGGCGCGCGTGGGGCCGATCAAGGACCAGACGCTGCAGAAGTGCGGGTCGTGCTTCACGTTCGGCGCCAACACGCTGCTCGAGGCCGACTACGTGCGCCAGACGGGCACGTACGTCTCGCTGGCGGAGCAGCAGCTCGTCGACTGCGACCGGACGTGCTACAACCCGTGGGCCCAGCGCGACTGCAACTCGGGCTGCCACGGCGGCTACGCCGAGCAGTCGATCCGCTACGCGATGAAGAACGGCATGATGCCGACGACGGCGTACAACTACACGGGCGCGTGGACGCAGGAGTGCAGGTACGACGCCAAGGCCGTCGTCGCGAGGTTCACGCGCGACTTTGTGTTCCTGCCCAACGGCTACGAGGGGCTCATCCAGGCGGCGCTCTACAACGAGGGCCCCGTGGGCGTTGCCATCTACGCCGACGGCCTCGAGTTCTACACGGGCGGCGTCTTCAGCTCGGCCTGGTGCGGCAGCGACCCCACGCAGCTCAACCACGCCGTCGCCGTCGTGGGCTGGGGCACCGACGCCAAGGCCGGCAAGTACTGGGTCATCCGCAACAGCTGGGGCGCCAAGTGGGGCGAGGGCGGCTACATGCGCCTCGCCATGGGCAAGAACCTCTGCGGCCTCGCCTGGCGCGCCATCTACATGTCCGACGAGCACCTCAACGACACCGTGGCCGTCGACCCGCAGCCCGAGGTCCTCGTCACCATCGCCGACACCAACATCCTGAACCTGACCATCGTCAACGCGCCCAGCAGCCTCAGCGTCAAGGCGTACCTGAACCGCTGGTGGGCCGTCCCGCGCTCGGGCAGCGTCTTCACCAAGACGTACCAGATCTCGGTGCTCGCCGGGCTCGCCAGCAAGCCCTCGGGGTCCACGCAGATCTCGTTCCCGCTGCAGCTCGTCGACACGGCGACGACGGTCGTCGTCAAGAGCTGGAAGGTCACCATCGACGTCGCGCGCAACACGACGACGGCGACCGACGTGACCGAGGACGCCGACACGCGGCGCTTCGAGGTCCGCCTGGCCTCGCACCTGTCGCTCTTCGCCAACGACTACTACCTCGAGCCCTTCAACGCCTCTGTGCGGCCCGGCACGATGCTCTACGTGCAGGTCCAGGCCGACAACTGCGTGCTCAAGCTGTCGCCCAGGGACGTCCGCCTGGTGGGCAAGGACTGGTCCGTGTCGCTGCTGTCGAGGCTGACGGTCGAGACGGACCAGTGGGCCGGGCTCGTCAAGTGCGGGTACCGCTTCCACGTGCCCGTCGTGCTGCCGTTCGGGAGCTTCGTCGAGGACCGCAGGACCGTGCAGCTCGTCGTCTCGTCCAACGTCGACGCCAACACGGCCACCAGGAACGTCGAGCAGGCCGTCGTCGTCGAGGACGCCGTCGCGGAGCTCACCCTCGCCGCCACGGGCGACAAGGCCACCGGCGCCGGCTCTCTGCCCTCGATCGCCGCGGGCCTCATTGCCAGCAGCCTGCTCCTCCTCCTGTAAATCCCTACCACCCGTGTGCCACAGCAGTAGCCTGCTGCTCCTCTGCATTGCTCCCCCCCCCTCAGCAGTCGCAGCAGGGTAAATAGCAACACGACTCTATGCAGTTGCCCTCGTGGTGGAACCAGGACAGTGTGCCTTGTTGGGTTCTTTCTTAGGAAACATCGCTCTGCGTGAGGCGGCCGGCGGGGGCGAATCCGGTGACGCGGGCGCCGAGGGGAGCGCTCCCAACCCGAGGCTACCGCGATGCCTCTCGGCCGCCTCAGTTGCGTGCTTGCGGTTCCATGCGTGCTGGCCAGCTCGCTCTGCGTCTTTGCAGCAGAGAGCATTGAGGCGGCGTGAGGTGGTAGCGGGCCATCGAGTGGTCCTTGGGCTCGTAGGCGAGGGGAGGGAGCTGAGCTGGAAGGGGGGGGGGGTTGCCCTGTCTCGCACAAGCCCGCCCAACTCGGTCTGCCGACGCAGCTTGCTGAGCGTGAGCTGATTCCGCACACACAGGAGCACCCCCTGTTCATGCACATAAGCACACACACACTCTCTCTAACAGAACTAGGAACTTGTCTTTTGGATTGTATGTCAGCCCAGAGGGGCCGATCCGCAGAGCCACTTGAGGCCAGCGGGTTCCACTCTTTTCACCCAAGAGAGTGGGAGAAAAACTAGCAACGGAGGCTAGGATCACTCTTTGCACGTCAGAGAGTGAGAGAAACACTAGCTACGGTGGCTAGGAAACACTCTTTGCACGTCAAAGAGTGAGAGAAACACTAGCAGCTCAGGCTAGGAAGCGCACCGAGGAGCGCTGTAAGTATGAATTCCCGCTGTGTGGCGCCGCGCATGCCGATCGCCCTCCCCAAAACACACTTTATGGGTCCGTTTTTCTGACACAGATAATATAGGGAGAAGATACGTGTATCTCACATCGAGCAGGGCAGAATCTTCCGTAGAGAGCTATACGAGCCCGCGGAGTCGCGAGGCATCGGCCCCGTGCAGATGAGCCCTACGCCCACCAAGTCCTGTCTCGCCAAGCAGTAGCTGCCCTACACTTGTTCCGCAACCATGTCTACTGCCACGCCCAGGAATGGCTCTGCAATGGCCTGCGGTCACCCTGCAAGCCGCTTGAGGCTCCGGGCAGTGGGGACGGGCCAGCAGGGCTCGTAGGTCCAGAAACAATAGAAAAGCGGCCCTTTGTGGTGGAATCAATTGAATACGGAAACCAGACGGAGCGGGAGGCGGTCGGGCCCCGAGACCTCACACGAGCGTCGGGATGGCGTCGGCGGTGCGCCAGCGCGTCTCGCCGCCGACGGCGCGGTCGAGGAACAGCACGAGGGCCCTCTCCCCTGCGCCCCCGGCGAACGCGGCCTCGGCCCACGCGTACTTCTTCTTCGCTGGCCGCACGAGCACAGCGTCCGCGCCCTCTGGCGCCCCCTCCAGCGCCCCGCGCAGCTGGGCGAACCGCTCGCGCGTGGCCCAGAGGACCCTGACGCCGTCGCGGTGGTACGTGGCCGCCAGGCGGTCGAGCGCAGCGCGGCCGGCCTCGGCCTGCTGGCCCTCGACGACGAGGAACATCGACCTGCTGGCCGCAAAGTCCAGCGCCCCGGGCGTCAGCTCGGCAGCGGCGGCCGACGGGGCCGGGGCCGCCCTGCGCCCGGCCGACTGCGCGCTGCTGACCGAGGCCACGCGGCGCAGGAACGTGAGCAGCTCGCTGGCCGTGTTGGGCCCCGCGTAGGCCTGCGAGACGGTCTTGTCGGCCCGCGGGACCGCGAGCAGCGTGGGGAACTTGGCGACGCCCCAGCGGGCGCAGAGGGCCTCGTCGGCCTGCGGGACCATGCCGAAGCTGACGCCCTCCCTGGCGAGCGTGCGGGCCACTGCGCGGAAGAGCAGCGGGGGCTCGGGGCGGGCCGTGAAGAGGATGGCCTTGGAGGTGTCGCGGGCCATGAAGCCCTCGACGTTGCCCTCGTGCAGCTCGACGACGACGTTGGGCACAAGCGACGCGGCCCAGGCGTCGATGGCGCGGGCCGTCCGCTCGCCCCGGTACTCGGATGGCTTCTGGCCGTAGGCGTAGGCGAGGACCGTCGGGTAGCCCTCGACGCCCTGCGCCCCGCAGAGCGCCCTGTGCCGCTCGCAGTTGACGGCCGCCAGCCCCGCGATGCCCTCGAGCCCCTTGGCCGCCTTCTCGTAGGCCGGCGCCAGCTGGTGGCAGTGCCCGCACGACGGCGAGTAGAACGCGACTACCCACAGCTCCTCGGCGCTGCCCGCGTGCGCCGCGAACTCCTCGGGGCCCCAGCTCCTCACGCTGGCGCTCGTGGCGAAGGGGTCGCTCTGCTGCTGCTGCTGCTGCTGCGGACGCCTGCGCTGCTGCTGGCGGAAGCCGCCCATGCCAGGGCCCCCGCCCCCGGGGCCGCCAAAGTGGAACTCGAACGACCCGCCGTTGCCCCCAGAGCCGCCGAAGAACTGCTCGAACATCTCGAAGGGGTTGCCCCCGCGGAACTCGAAGCCCGGGCCGCCAGGGCCGCCGGGGCCGTTCTTGAGACCCTCCTCGCCGTACCTGTCGTATATCTCGCGCTGCTTGGCGTCGGTCAGGACCTCGTAGGCTGCGAGAGCGGCGCGTGAGACGTCGGGAGGGCCCCGGAAGCGGCGGCAGACGCGGCGGGAAGGGGGAGCGGGCAGCCGTGCCTCGGGCGATCTCCATGAACTTTGCCTGCGCCTGCTCCTTGTTGGTCGGGTTACGGTCCGGGTGCCACTTGGCCGAGAGCCTGCGGTACGCCGTCTTGATGTCCCTCTCCGAGGCGTCGCGCGACACCCCCTGCGCGGCCGCCAGGAGTCAGCGGGAGAGCACAGGGAGACCAGGGCAGGGAAGGAGAAGATATTGCGGGGAAGATATTCCGCGGGGGACAGGGGGGCCGCACGAGGACCGAGTAGAAGTCCTCGGCGAGCACGAGGGCCGCCAGGGCGAGGCACAGAAGCACCCGCTGCTTCATCATGCGCGAATGTCTCTCTGTGTGTGCCGATATATCGCAGTGGGACGTGTTATGCGCCACGTGGATACCTGGTTATGAAACCAGCAAAGATACGCGTATCTCCTACCAGCGATATCCGAGTGCACTTAATGTACGGCTGCGGCCTGCGTTGCTGCCGTCCGACGACTTGGCTACGGGCATATACTCAGCTGTTTTGATTGAAGGCGAACCTACTCGCCCTCCGAATTGATCGTGGGATCTAGATACCGGAATCCCAGCAGAACAATCTAATCTCGCTGGTATCTGCGGGAGAGAACAAAAATAGCGTAGTGGGGACACGAGATCGGAAGATGCTGGGAGGGTTGACGCTCTCGGAGGACATGGAGCCCGAGAAGAGGGCCGCCAAGTACAACGACCTCGCCAACGCCGCGTTCCGGACGGCGCCGCGCATGTGGGACCAGGCCATCACGTGGTACACCGCGGCCATCAAGGAGAACCTGCCCGACAAGACCAAGACCTCCACCTACTACTGCAACCGCGCCGCCATCCAGTTCAAGCGCGGTGCGTGGCCGTGGCCGCACGTATCCGCGGGCGGGGCCGTCCTCTAGCGGACGCGGGGGGGCTGCATAAATGTGAAGTGGGGGTTTAGCTCACTTGGTAGAGCACTCCCTTGGCATGGGAGAGGCACGGGGATCGAAGCCCCGAACCTCCAAATTTTCTTTTTCTCCGTATTGACCGAACACACTTGATTCAATTCAGAGAACTACGGATACGTACTGGAGGACTGCAACGAGGCGATCAAATTGGACCCCGGCAACGTCAAGGCGTACTGGAGAGCGGCCAGGGCGCACCTGAAGCTCGGGCGGCCCCCGCAGGCCCTCGCGCTGCTCGACCGCTGCCTCAACAACGCGCCTGCCGACGCCGACCTCTCCGAGGTCCGCAAGCTGCGCCTCGAGTGCGCCGAGGCCGCCAGCACCCGGTCCCCGCTGCTCGCCCGCATCCCCAGCAGGCTCCGGATCCTCCGCGGCGACGCTGTGCGTGCTCTCCGCGAGCACTCGTCCGACACGCACGTCGTCGGCGCTTCTTGCCGCCCCGTCGACGCGCTCGCAGCCGCCCTGGTCCCCGCCTCCGTGTCGCCTTGCTGGCTCGGCGTCCTGAGCGCGCTGCTGTCGCTCGGCCTGCTCGCGGCCACCGCCCTGGCCGCCGGCGGTCCGCGCGCCTCGTCGTTGTCCCCGGGCGGCGTCGCCAGCGCGTCGGCCGTCGCTGCCAGCGCGGCGCTCGCGCTGCTGCAGACGGCGCACTCGAGGCGCACGCGGGCCGCCTCGGCGGCCTCGCAGTACACGAGCTACGTGCTCGACTCGCTGGCCGCGGCCCTGGCGACCGCGAGCGCCGTGCTCTACAGCGGGACGGCGTCCTCTCTGGCCGTGGCCGCTGCCCTGCCGCTGCTGCCCGGGTCCTTGGCCCTCTTCGCGTGCTCGTCGCCGTCCAAGCGCGTGGCCTCGCTCTTCTGCGTCGCGCTCCCCGCGGGCATCGCCTCTGGCTTCCTCTAGTGCGCCCCTCCCCCCTGTCGGTGGCCGCTGCGACGTCTGTCTGACCCGAGCGAACAGTCCGCGGGCGTTCGAGTACGTCGCCTGCGGCCTCGCAGCCCTCGGCGTCGCCGCCATGTGGAGGTGCACGGCCCGCGGGGCCAGGAGGCCGCTCGCCTACCACCTCGCCGCCAAGGCCCTCTGCTCCGCCGTGCTCGCCGCCGCCCTGTGGCGCTGCCGCCCGAGCCCAACAAGCTCCGCTGCGCTTCTCGTCCTCATCTCAACGGCCGCCAACGCCCACGGCTCCTGCGCCTTCGTGCTCGGCCGCATGTGCGGCAGGGCGGGGCCGACGCTGACGGCGCAGCACGCGCTGGTGCTGGCGCTCGCGGGGCTCGCGTGGGCTGGCGCGGTGTCGACTGCGGGCCTGTGGCTGCTGCCGGCGCTGGCGGCCGCGTCTGCGGTGGCCTGCGCCGTCTTCGCGGCCCAGTCGTGCTTCGAGGTGGCCCAGGAGCTCTTCACCAACCCCTTCTGGTTCAGCGCGGCGAGCAAGTGACGCAACACGCTGAGAGTGTGTCGGTTTTTTTCCTCTGTGCTGCGCAGTGCAGTGTCTCTTGTTCCGCGATCTGCGGGCCGGTGTCCGCTGGCGCTGTTCTGGGACATTTCTCGAACTCTCGGACAAGATTTCCGTCCAGTTTGAAAAAGTGAACGGGGGTCGTGGAAAAGAATCTCTCCATAATTACCCTCCCCGATGGCTACGGCGATGACCGCGCGTGTGAGCCTCTCGGGTGCGATCTGAGTCGCACCCCCCTGTGGTCCCTCAGCTCACCTCCACGTCTGCCCACTCGCGCGTGGGCCTGTTGGCCTGGGCGTGTGCTTCTGGATGGGCTCTGGCCAGTGGGCAGGTGCGAGATCGCGAGCAGGGACCGCGAGCTCGCGGGGCAGGTGACCGTCCACGTGCGCGACAAGCAGATCGGCCTCTCCAAGCGGTTCAAATCCGACGCGTGAGCCAGCTCGGCGCCCTGCCCTCCCTCGGGCCTGGGGCTTTGGGATCGTCTGCAGCATTCCTCACGCGGGAAGGGCAGGACGGTGTCGTTCGAGAAGAAGGACGGCAAGTTCACGGCGTGGCTCGGAGAGACCCTGATCTCGTTCGCTGATTCTCCCCGATTGCCATCGATTGATTTCGGCACCCTTGAAATCTTGTGATTCTAATCATTACGGGGAAATGCCTGCGTCACCCTACAGGGACCTGCCCCTGAGCGCGAAGCTGAGCGTCCAGCTGTGGAAGAAGGCTGCCTTCTACGCCACAAAGATCGGGAGCGTCGCTGTCCTGATCAGGTGTGCTGGCCCTCTGGCCCCCCTGGCTGTGCTGTGCTGTGTCTGACAGCAAGCGGGGGGCTGCAGGGAGTGTCTGCTCAGAGGCCCCGGGGAGTCTGTCCTGCCCCTCATCACCAAGAAGCTGGGGTACTCGGGCCACATCGCCCTGGCCGTCGAGGTCTCCGTGGACCCCACCACGTGTGCGCAGACCCCCAGAGGGTGTTCCAGTGCAATTGAATCGGGACATTCCCAATTCCCGCAGACCAATTCGTCGTCGAGGAGGCGCAGGCCGAGACACAGCAGCCCCACGTAACTGCTCGCCCACCAGGGGCACAGACTCCCCCCCCCTCTGACTCGCACCCCCCGACAGAGTATAGTTGCCGCAGCGGTGGCAGAGGCACCCAAGCCCGTGCAGCCCGCAGCCGTGTCTGGCGTCGACGAGAGCACGATGACGGACCCTCTCCCAGGCCCTGAGCCCGAGCGCGCGCACGTGCCGGTGCCCCTCTCGCCAAAGCGGCGCACCCGCAAGACGCGCGGGCGGGCCGTGTCGTCTGTCAGCGCGAGCATGGCGATGCAGGCGATGCAGGCCGTCCCGGACTTGGGAAAGGAGGTCGAGGCACTGCTGCGGCGAATGCACTCTACGTGGAACGTGGAGTCGCGGGACTTCCTGCAGATCACGTCGTTCGTGGGCGCGGGACCCGAGCAGAAGCTCGCGTTCACACGGATGGAAGGCACGCCCACGCTGCTTGGTCTCTACGCTCAAGTCTTCGCTGCACAGGAGTCAACACGTTGCTCGAGCTGCTGGGGTTCTACTGCTACAAGGCGGCGTCGTCGAGGGCCGAGGAGGGCGACCTCTTTGTGATTGTGCAGATCGCGTCGATTCTAGAGAGCCTGCTGGGCGTGCAGAGCATCGCCGAGAGCCTTCTCAAGCCGCTATCGCCCAACGTGTGTGCGGTGGTGCGGGCGATGCCGTTTGTGCCGCACGACCACATCCACATCCTGTTCGGCTGGGTCCACATGCTGTTCGCGATGGGTGACCCAAACTCCGAGGGGCCCATCGCCCAAGTCACGTGCGCCATAGCGCGCAGTGTGCGGGAACATGAGAGCTCACACGGAGCACAGGACAACGAACAACGAGAGGAAGGTGCTCACAGTGTCGATAATGAACGAGATGAACCTCAAGGTGCACGGGATCATGTACGACGCCATCTCCGAAGTCGACGAGAACGCTCAGGCACGCAACGCAGCTCTCTCATCTGTCGTCACCACAGTGGCTTCTGACATCCCCCGCATTCAGCTCTCGTGCTTGAAGCTCATCCACTCGATGATCGAGGCCCAGGACACGCCTGAGGATAGGAAGGCGGTAAGAGACCACTACGCCCACGACGGCATCAACTTGGCGAACATTATGGTCAGTCTCTTCTGCCCTACCAGTTCTGATAGCAGCAATGCAGGAACTTGTCCCAAAAGAGAGCCCTCCTTCTGTCATCGAAATGGCCAAGAAGATCCACGAGTCCTGGGCGAACGATGCCGCCACTGTACCCACTTGAAACGGCTGCGGCACCAGAATAACACAGCGACAGGTCGAGGTCGACCAAGAGCTGGTGGAGGTCCTCAAAGTGATGATTGCCAAGGGGCAGGACGCCATGTGCGTGAACGAACTCAGCGATTTCCTTCAGAAGCTCTCGGCGAGTGCTTTCTTTTCGGGCAAGTGCGGACTCCACAAGGCCTGTGTGCCGCCCACGACTGACAGCAACGCAAAGGCTGCACCAGATGAACCAGCTGCTCACGCATGGCAACGCAGAGCTGGGAAAGGCGGTCCACCTCGTGGTCACCTCGGAGGAGACGCAGACAGACGCCGCCGCCTTCTCACCCGGGCCGGCAGAAGGGAACGAGCAGCTCGCGACTCTGCTGCCGGTCTCGTCCAGGGGAGAGGACCAGCGCCAGGCGCCCTGGAGGCAGAGCAGGTCGCGGTCGGGCTCGGCAGCGGATGCCAGCGAGGCGGCACGGAACGAGAGCGACCAGGGGCTCTCGGACGCGTCGCCCGGCCTCGGCCCAGAGGATTCCCCGAGGTCGCCCGCTCAGCACAAGAACGGGGCGCAATCGCCCGACTGCGACGTGCCAGACACCCTCAGGCGCATCATCGACGACATCCTGCGACCTCCCCCGAGTCTGACCCCTTCCGCGGACGCGGTTGCTGTCTCTGGCGGGCCGCCGATGCCGCCGCCTCCGCCGCCGGCGCCGGGAGCGATTCCGCCGCCGCCCATGCCCAGCGCGGGACTGGGCACGCCGAAGATACCGCGCGTGGTGCCGCTCAAGATCGACAGGCTGATGGCGGACCAGGTGGACCGCACCGTGTACCGCGACCTGGGCTCGATATCGCCCAAGGTGGACCGCGAGGTCATACGGACGCTCTTCACACCGAGGAAAAAGACGCGCACAGCCTCGGGTATCGACGCAGCACACTGCACCGCGGCGCTGACGAGCCTCCTCCCCCTGCAGCCAAGGCGGCGGAGCAGAACAAGGTGGAGGTCGTGTACTGCCTGGGGCACCAGCGGCGCCAGAACATCGACATGTTCCTCAAGAAGAACAACATCGATGCCACCACTCTGCGCGACCAGCTGCTCGACCCGCCGCTGCAGCCCCGCGCCGAGGACGCCGAGATCTTCGAGAGGCTCGCAGACCTGCTGACGCTGCGGACCTCCAAGGACGACAAGGACGCGGACCCGGACAGGGAGGAGAAGCAGATGCGGGCGTTCGAGCCCAAGGTGAGTCACCCAGCGACCGCAGGGCCCTCGGACTCACACGGGCCCACGCGCCAGAGCTCCTTCTCCAAGCCCGAGAAGTTTGTGTGGGAGCTGTACCAGATACCCCGGGTGCGGCAGAAGCTGGTCGGGGTGGGCCTGCGGGCAGCCGCGCAGGGGCTGTTCGACACGGCGGCCGACGACACGGCAGTGATCAACAGCGCTCTGGACATGCTGGGAGAGCCCCCCTTCAAGAAGATGATGGCTGTGAGTACCTTCGGCAACAAAGAAGCGCCTGTGCCCTCCCGAGCTCACGCAAACGTCGGGGTCACACAGTACGTGCTCGAGGTGACCAGAGAGGTCGGCAAGGGAACCGCGTGGGAAAGAACAGCCGGACTGTCTTTGTCGACGCTGAGCGACGTGAGAACATCCCCCATTCGCCGGACCACTGACCGTGTGCGCCAACCAGGCCATCAGCACGAAGTTGCAGAGCCCCACAGAGTCGTACAAGACGCTGGGGGACTACCTCGTGAGCCAGTGGCAGGAGAACGAGCCCGAGGTGCTGCCCTTCACCAAGGAGCTGCTGGAGAAGGCCAACGCGGCCCTCGAGGCCATGAAGAGGTTCGAGATGGTCTTCCCGCAGGCGCTCGAGTGCCTCTTCAAGATACACCGCATCGCCGAGAGCTGCGTCGAGCCCGTCGAGGAGCGCTACAAGCGCGCGATGGCGCACTTTGTCGACAACCTCGTCCAGCAGCTCTACAAGTACGCCGGGTGCCTCGACGACATCGACGCCAAGATCGTCCGCCTCGGCGACAACGTGGTACTCTGAACTCTTCCCCTCGGACCGGGACTGTCGGTGGGCTGATGGGGGCGGGCGCGATGCGCAGGCGGAGCCGCAGCAGTGCACGCCGATGAAGAGGGCCATGGAGGAGTTCTGGCTCAGAGTGGCGGTGCCCGACAGCAAGAAGGCGGACCTCAACAGCCGCATACAGCGCGACTTCCTGCGCTACACGATGCTCTTCACCGTCAAGTCCTTCCTCGTCGCCGTCCGCATGACCGCCGACCGCAACGAGACCCGCTCGCGCGACCGCAAGATGCGCGAGATCCGCATGCAGAACAGGGCTTCGCGGAAGATCAAGCCACCGACAGCGGCCAAGCAGGATGACGGCATGGCGCTGCTCTCGCAGGCACGGGTCCACACACGGCTGGACGGCCCAGCTGGCTCACTCCTTACCGGCTGCGCTGCTGCAGATGGTGGGGAGCGCGGACAGCAAGATGAACAACGTGGCCGGGGAGGCCAAGCAGCAGCAGCAGCAGCAGCAGCCGGCAGCGCAGCAGGCGCAGAAGCCCGTGCTCATGCGGAGGAGGACGGGGGCGCTGGGGCTGCTGGAGAGGGCGCTGCCCGGGCGGTCGTCCAAGGGGGCCTCGCTGATCCAGCTGCGGCCGCAGAGGCCCTCGGGGTTCGAGCTGGTCAACGGGCTGGCGCTGTCGGGGAGGATGCCCGTGGCGCCCGCCGAGTCGCCCACGCACCGCAGGCACCTCTCGGCCTCGGGGTCCGAACGCGTGGCCCCCACGGCCCTGACGCAGATGTCGGAGGAGCTGAGCAGGATGCGCCGCCGCGAGGCCCGAGCCGCGGGCGCCGCACAGCCGTAGAAGGGCCGGTGGCGTCACCGCAGAAGCGTACAACTCTGTCCTTTGCTGCTGCTTTGGCTGTTCTATTTTTGGGGGTCCGGGTATTCAGTGCTGAAACTCGGGCATTCACCACGTTGCCCAGCCCCCGTCCCCCGATTAGAGAGAGCGCAGGGCTCTCCGTTGGTTGCTTACGCGAAGCCTCTGAAGGGCAATGGGCAGCCACATGGCTGCTGTATGCATCTCCGAAGGAACGGGAAGTCACTTCCCGAGGATTGCTCTGCTTTTCCGAGTAATGCATGGCGATGCTGAGGGTTCGGTTACCGAGCGGACGTGCGACATTTAACGGCGGGATCTCGTACTCGTGGGGTCCATTCTCCAAGAGTCCTGAGAGAGCCACACTACCGCTAAGCGAAATGCAGACAACCATCGTCGTGCTGATAGCGGGCACCATAATCTGGACACTCGGCACCGTCGCTGAGGGCACGAACCCGAGCATGGCCGACTTCCGAGCGTGGGCCCTGAGGCACGGCAGGCAATACACTGCCGCGGAGGAAGAGCGCAGGTACCAGACGTGGTCTGCTGCCGCCACTCTGGTCTCCGAGCTCAACAGGGGCGGGGCCAACGGGGCCCAGTTCTCTCTCAACGGGCCCTGGGCCGACCTGACCCCAGCCGAGTTCCGCCGCACGGTGTTGACGACCATCGCGCACACCGAGGAGAGCAGTTCCGCGACTCAGCCAGGGAAGAGGGCCCCCAGTGCGCTCTCCATTTCTGAGAGTTTTGGCGTCTGACATAACCACCGAAGTGGTGGTCCCCGATTCAATGGACCTGCGGGCGTACTTCCCTCCCATCAAGAACCAAGGGAAGTGCGGGTCCTGCTGGGTGAGTTGTCTCTCTGTGGGGTGTGCGCCTGACCCGCTGGCCGCAGGCCTTCGCCGCTGCTGGGACCGCCGAGGGCTCGTGGAACATGAAGCACTCGCCGAACGTCCTCAGCCTCTCGGAGCAGCAGCTCGTGAGCTGCGACCACCTCTACGCTTACGGATGCAGTGGCGGCGACCCGTACTACGCGTTGGTGTGGATAATGAGGCTCAACCGCGGTGGCCTCACTGGCACCGCGGACTTCCCCTACACATCGGGCCTGCTGGGCTCGGTTCCCCCGTGCCCCAAGAGGCTGGTGAACCGTGCGCGATTCACCGCGGCCGTGTACCTCGGGACAGTTCTGTCAGACCTCAGCGTGATGTCGTACATGGTTCAGTATGGCCCTATCTCGGTCGCAGTCTCGGCAGATCAGTTCCAGCTTTACCATTCTGGCATACTCGATACTTCGCTGTGCGGCAACACTGAGGCGGCACTGAACCACGCTGTGGTGCTTGTGGGATACGGAACGGACAGCACGACGGGCACGCAGTACTGGATCGTGCGCAACTCATGGGGGACACTCTGGGGAGAGTCGGGCTACATCAGGGTCGTCAGGGGAAAGAACATGTGCGGCATCAACCTCATGCTCAGCACCATCGTGGCATAGAGCACCTGCGAGAGGGCAGTCAACGCACTTGTATCATCATAGAACACACTCCACAACCGCAAACCCATTGTCTTGCAAAAAGCACCTGCCCCACTGTCCTCTGCACTCAAATTCCCACACAGTCCCAATTGGATGCTTAATGATCCGAATAAAGTTGGACATTGATCTTTCAGAAAAGTAGCTTGATGTTCCAAATTTGCATGTCCATGATCACTTGCCCTGCTGCCATTTGCATTGGATCGCTGTTGCCAAAGAAACGGGATTGCTCCGAGTGATGATCATTTGTGTTGATTCGTGTCGGGGTTAGGCGGTAGCAGCCTCGATAGCAACTGAAATGGCAACAAAGGTGAGCATCGGGCAGTTTGTTCTGCAGCGCCTCCACGAGGCGGGCATTGTGTTTGCGTTCGGCGTGCCTGGTGATGCCAGGGGCCAGAGGGGGATCACATCCCCGTGATCACCACCAGCAAAGGAAGGGAGTTCCTTCTCCAACATCTGGACACCACCAGACTATCGCAAATACATCATCGTTCCTTGAGTTCCCCCATTCTCATTGGGGCTCCCACCCCCACTCCACGCAAACTGGCATCACTGGGACTACGTCATCCGGCTGTTCGAGGTCGCCCAGCAGTGCCACACCGCGTCCAGACGGCTGTGCTGCTACAGGTAGTGGCGAGCGCGGACAGCAAGATGAACAACGGGGCCGGGGAGGCCAAGCAGCAGCAGCAGCAGCCGGCAGCGCAGCAGGCGCAGAAGCCCGTGCTCATGCGGAGGAGGACGGGGGCGCTGGGGCTGCTGGAGAGGGCGCTGCCCGGGCGGTCGTCCAAGGGGGCCTCGCTGATCCAGCTGCGGCCGCAGAGGCCCTCGGGGTTCGAGCTGGTCAACGGGCTGGCGCTGTCGGGGAGGATGCCCGTGGCGCCCGCCGAGTCGCCCACGCACCGCAGGCACCTCTCGGCCTCGGGGTCCGAACGCGTGGCCCCCACGGCCCTGACGCAGATGTCGGAGGAGCTGAGCAGGATGCGCCGCCGCGAGGCCCGAGCCGCGGGCGCCGCACATCCGTAGAAGGGTCGGTGGCGTCACCGCAGAAGCGTGCAACTCTGTCCTTTGCTGCTGCTTTGGCTGTGCTATTTTGGGGGTCCCTGGAATTCCGTGGTATAGCAGCAGCTGGCATAGCGAAGCCCCTCTCAGAACGAGCGCGGAGGCAGTAGTCCCTTGGCTGCTTGACGCGGTGCCATTGGGGGACAGCGGCAGCCATGGCTGCTGAAAAGTAGCTTCGGAAACGAACATCAAGTCACATCCTGAGTACATCGGCTCTCTCGCCCTGCATTTCCGAGTATTGCACGGTGATGCAGAGAGTGCGGGGTGCCGTGCGGACATGCGACATTTAAGGGCGGTATCTGATGCCCCTTTGGGCCACTTCTCCAAGCGTTCTCAGAGTGGACACGTAGAGCCAAGCGAGAGGATGACTACCAGTGTCCTTGTGGTCTGCACAATGTGTGCCCTCGTCCTCGCGGCCGAGGGCACGAGCCCAAGCATGGCCGACTTCCGAGCGTGGGCCCAGAGGCACGGCAGGCAATACACTGCCGCAGAGGAGGCCCACAGGTACCAGACGTGGTCTGCTGCCGCCACGCTGGTCTCCGAGCTCAACAGGGGCGGGGCCAACGGGGCCCAGTTCTCTCTCAACGGGCCCTGGGCAGACCTGACCCCCGCCGAGTTCCGCCGCACGGTGTTGACTAGCTTCTCCCACACCGCCGAGAGCAGCACCGAGGCTCCGCCAGGGAAGAGGGCCCCCACCGAGCTGGGGGTTTCGTCCTCTGCCCTGTCCTCCTCGGAGGCCCCCAAAACACTGGACCTGCGGTCGTGGTTTCCTCCCATCAAGAACCAAGGGAAGTGCGGGTCCTGTTGGGTGCGCCTCCTCTCTGGAGGGAGGGTGTGTGCCTTACACACTGACCGCAGGCATTCGCTGCTGCTGGGGTAGCTGAGGGCGCGTGGTACAAGGCGACCTCGACCGTCGTCAGCCTCTCGGAGCAGCAGCTCGTGAGCTGCGATCGGCTCTACGCCTACGGGTGCAACGGCGGCGACCCGTTCTACGCGTTGGTGTGGATACTGAACCGCAATCGCGGTGTGCTCGCTGGCACTGCGGACTTCCCTTACACGTCAGGTCAGAGGGGGGTGGTGCCCCCGTGCCCCAAGCGGCTGCCGAGCCGTGCGCAATTCACTTCAGCCGTGTACATGGGGACAGTGCCGTCGGACAACGACGTGATGTCGTACATGGCGCGGTACGGCCCCATCTCAGTCGCAGTTGCGGCGGATCAGTTCCAGTACTACACGTCCGGCGTGCTCGATTCGGATCAGTGCTCCAATTCTGAGTCGGCACTGAACCACGCGGTGGTATTGGTGGGCTACGGGACGGATAGTACGACGGGCAAGGAGTACTGGATGGTGCGCAACTCGTGGGGGACACTCTGGGGAGAGTCTGGCTACATCAGGGTCGCCAGGGGGAAGAACATGTGCGGCATCAACCTCATGCTCAGCACCATCGTGGCGTAAAGCACCTGCGAGAGGGCAGTCAACACACCTGTATCCCCGTGAGACACTCCTCAATCGAACACTGTTTTTCTTGATTGTAATCGATTGCCACACCGCCCTCAGCAATAAATGCCCACACATCTAATTGATGATCTCTGAAAAACACTGAGAAGACAGCTCTAAAGTGATACATCAATTGAGTCGGGCATTTCCTCGAAGAAGGGTCTCGCAACAACAATCCTCAATGGTAACCAAGGAGGAAAGGTGAGTGTTGGCAAGTATGTCCCCATCGCCTCCTGTATTGGATGTGGATGGGAATGCAGCCTCATAGGTCTTCTTGGCTGCCTGGAACGAGATCACACTCCCTCTCGGTGGTTAGATCGCCACGTCATTTAAGTTTTGCGGGGGGAGTGAACCAAGAACCATTTGGGCCAATTGCATCCTCGCTGTGTACTCGCACCTGCTCTGCTCCACTCAGGTTAGTACGTCAACGGATGCCACCCGCTAGTGGTACTCGAGGGGCGGCGACTCCGACGCCGTGTTCATTGACGACCTTCAGGATTGTGGCCTGCATCACGTCGAGGAGATCCTTCCGAAGAGCGAGAACCAAACGAGGCGCGGGATAACGCGTGTGAGGACAGTATCGTTCACGGAGATGTGTGTCGATTCGTGTGCTGGTATTGCAGTAGCAGCCTACTCGATGGCAACAGAGGCGGGGGCAACTAAGGTGAGCGTCGGGCAGTATGTCCTGCAGCGCCTCCACGAGGCGGGCGCTGTGTACGCGTTCGGCGTGCCCGGGGACTATGTCATCCGTCTGTTCGAGGTCGCCCAGCAGTGCCACACCGCGGGCCTGTTCTCGCCCAGCATCGTCAACTGCTGCAACGAGCTCAACGCATCCTACGGTCTCTCTCTTCTCCCTGCTTTGTTCCTGCCTTATCGGTGCAGCACTCACAGCATTCTCGGCAGCGGCGTACGGGTACTCGGCGGTCAAGGGCATCGGGGCGCTTGTCGTAACATACGGGGTCGGGGAGCTCTCGGCCATCAACGGCGTCGCCGGAGCGTTCGAGGAGATGCACCCCGTCATCGTCGTAAGCGGGGCGCCGCGGAGGGACGTGGAGGCGTCGTCGGTCAAGCTGCACCACATGTGGGGGCCGTACCGCGCGCCCTACGACGTCTACAAGCACGTCACTGTCGCCCAGGCGTTCCTCACGGACCCCGTGCACGGTACGCTCGTTGCATTGGCACTGCGGAGCGAGAGTCGAGCCAAGCTGCGTGTTGTTGCAGTTCCAGCGCAGGTGGACGGGCTCGTCTACGAGTGCATGAAGAAGAGGAGGCCCGTGTTCTTGAGCATCCCCGTCGACATGATCGACGAGAAGGTGCTGGGGCCGACAGGGCCGCTCGTGTTCGCCCCGCTGGTGGCCCCCGCCACCAACTTCGCCATCTGCGGTGCGTAGCCGCGCCCGAGTAGCACCCCATGCCAGCAGCTGACCTCATCCCGGCAGAGCACGTTGTGCGCGAGACGGTCGCCAGGCTCCAGACCGCGAAGCTGCCCGTCTTCGTCGTGGACGCCCTCGTGCCGCGCCTTCAGGTTGGTGTGACGGCTCGGTGCCTTGCTCTCACCCGCGACTGGTGCAGCTCGAGCCGCTCATCGCGGAGCTGCTCGCACGGGCCGCTGGCATCCCGTACGCCGTCACGCCCCTGGCCAAGGGCGCCGTGCCCGAGTGCAGCCCGCTCTTCCTGGGCGTCTACCACGCGCGCTGGGGCACCACCGAGGCGAGGAAGCGGGTCGAGGCCTCGGACGCCGTCGTGGTGCTCGGCGAGGTGTTGATGGCCATGAGCACCATCTCGCCCTCGGTCGAGGAGAAGAGCCTCATCAAGCTGCGCGAGTTCAGTGCGCTGGTCGCCGGCAGGGAGCTCTCGCCCGCCCCCCTCGAGTACATCCTCGCCAAGCTGGCCGCCGACGCCCCCGTGCGCCGCGACTGTGAGCCCGCGCCGTTCATGGAGAGCGACGAGTGCCACACGGCCCTGCGGCCCTTCGTGCCCGCGCGGGGCGCCCTCTGCCTGAAGCGCATGTGGGACCTTCTCGGGTGCTTCATCACCGAGGACTCTGTCGTGATCGCAGACGTCGGGACTTCGGTGTACTGGTGCGCTCAAGTGCTGTGCGCTGCCTGCTGTTCTCTGACCACGAACCTTGAGCGCAGCTCGATGAACCTCCTGCTGCCCAAGGGGACCATCTACGTCGGGCAGGTGTCGTACGAGTCGATTGGGTTCAGCCTCCCTGCCGCCTTGGGAGCTCTGCTCGTACGGCCCCTCGGCCCCGCGCTCCTCAGGCAACTCAGACGGCGGGATTCGTGTAGGCCGGAGGACCCAAGAAGAGCGTGTTCGTCGTGATCGGGGACGGGGCGTTCCAGATGGTGGCCCAGGAGCTGTCGACGATCATCCGCCACGAGCTAAAGCCCTTCATCTTCCTCGTCGTGCGGCCCGTCCACCCGAGCACCTGAAGACAGCCGCAGCTCTGCTGACCGCCTCTGGCGTGCAGGACAACGACGGCTACACGATCGAGAGGTGCATCATCGACGGGCCCTTCGACAACATCGCCAAGTGGAAGTACGCGCTGCTCCCGGCGGTGTTCGGCGCCCAGGAGGGGTTCGCCCTCGACGCGAGGACCGAGGCCGAGCTCGAGGCCGCCCTGGCCGCGATGACCGCCGGCACGTGCTCGATGGTCGTCGCCCACGTCCCGCCCTACGACGCGCCCAAGAACATGCAGCTCTCGTACGCCAAGTAGCCGCCGCACCCGCAGAGTGGCCGCGAGTGGTGCCCGCCCGAACGATACGATAGCTATACGTTTGACGCTCTCTGCCTTCGCCCTCGCGGTGGGGGGGGACCTCGAGGACTGTGGCGCCCGCCCCACGCCGGGCGCGCTGGTCAGGCGAGCAGCTCCTGCTCGTAGACGACATCGACCCACGGGCGGTCGCCGCCGAACGAGGAGCCCTCGACCTCGAGCATGGCGCTGGGGTCCAGGACCAGCTTCGTGACGCAGGGCCGCAGCGTGGAGAGCAGGCGGTGGCTGAACCCCGCGCACTTGCGGAGGCCCACGGTCCTCGCGCTGGCCGCCAGGCCCAGCAGCGCGACGGTGCCCAGCGCGGTGGCTCGCGGCATGTTGAACTGCAGCTCCTTGAGCCGCGTGCAGGCGGTGGCCAGCAGCATGGCGCCGGCGTCGGTGGCGCTGGGCAGCCCCAGCAGCAGCCTCGCCAGCCGCGGCATCCGCGCGAGGCAGGGGACGATGGCCGCCATCATCCGGTCGTTGCCGACGTCCCTGGACACCCCGCGCAGCACCAGCAGCTCCAGGCCCGTCGCGCGGCCCAGCAGCGCGGCGACGCCGTCGGCGCTGACGCCCGAGGGCGCCGCGAGCTCCAGGTGGCGCAGGCGCTCAGCAGGGAGCGCCGCCAGCGCCGAGTCGGAGAGGGCGGTGCGCAGGAACTCGGCCCTGGCGAGGGAAGAGCAGGCGGCGCCCGCGAAGAACTCCTCTGGCAGCGCGAGGCCCTGGAGCGTGAGCGAGTAGAGGGGGGCGCACTTGGAGAGCTCCGCCAGGGCCTTGGGGTCGACGTTGCTCCTGTGCGACGAGCACACCAGGCAGAGGCTCCTGAGGCCGCGCAGCGCCACGACGCTCTCGGCCAGGCCCGCGGTGATGTGCAGCGGCTCGGGCCTGCCGCAGAGCTTCAGCTCCGCCAGCGCGCCGCTGCACTGCGCGAGGCCTGCGGGGATCCGCGGGCTGGCGACGGCGCCCGTGAGGCACAGCGACTCGAGCGAGGGCCGCAGCAGCAGCGCCGGGGCCTCGGCGTCGCCGGGCAGCGTCGTGGCCGAGACCCTCCGCAGGCGCGGGCAGCACATGGCGAGCGCGACGGCCCCGGCGGCAGAGAGCCCGCAGTCGAAGCGCAGGTCCTGGAGGGCGGGGCACGCGGTGGCGATGGCGGCCACCGCAGCCCCCGTGGTGTCCTCGAGGGCGACCTGCCGGGTCCCGGCCAGGACCCACACCTCGGCCAGGTTGGCCAGCGCCCCCGAGAGCGCGGCGGCGAACACCGCGCAGATGTCCGCAGGCGCCAGCGAGTCGCTGGTGAAGGACCTGAGCGGCAGCGCCCCGTCGGGGTGCTGCGACTCGAGCAGGCCCTCGAGGAAGCCCCGGCCGGTCCCCGCCTCGCAGCCAGACTCGTGCACGAACTGCAGGCTGCGGCCGCAGGCGCGCGCGAGGGCGCGGGTGCCGTCGGCGCCCACGAGGGGGCAGCGGTCCAGCGAGAGCATCTCGAGCGCAGGGCAGAGGACGCCCAGCGCGCCGACAGCGGGGCTGGTCACCACGCTGCCGCTGACCTGCAGGTCCCGCAGCGTCTGGCCCACGTGGGCTGCCGCGGCGCCCAGCGCCACGTCGTCCACGTTGAACACTGCGCGGGGCGTCAGCAACAGGCGAAATCAATTGATTTGGGCGCTGGCAACAGAATGAGAGGTCTATTTCAGTTTGTATTCTATTATTTAATATTGAGGTAAAAACCTGCGGAAACAATTGATTTGGACGCTGGCAACAAAATAATGCAAATATTATTAGTTATAGGTTAAGAAACGGGCGGAATCATTTGATTTTGGCGCAAGCGACAAATAAACATATTATTCATTTTGTAGGTATAGAATTCTCTCATTGGTAGAATGGAACAAGTGTTGTATTTATAAAGAGGTGTTAAGCGGGCGGAATCAATTGATTTGGGCGCAGGCGGCGCCAAAAGCAGCGCTGGGGAGAGGGGGACGCACGGAAGAGGCCCTCGACGGCGCCGCGCAGGTACGGGGCGCGCGTGAGGAGCAGTGCGCGGCGGCTGCTGCGGACTGCGACGCGGCGCCAGAGGTGCGGGGCGCGGCAGAGGTCGCGCAGGCGGCAGCACGTGCGCGAGAGGGCGCTCAGCTCCCGCGGGCTCAGCAGCGGCAGCAGGCACCCTGCCACGCACTCGGCCGAGACCGCATCGAACGCGCCCGCCTCCCCCTCGGGCGACGCGGAAGCGAGGCGGGGGCGCTGGCCGGACTGCCGGTCCCCCATCGTTTTTGACGCTTTAATTGAATCGGGAAGAAATTTCCCTCTTCAGATGGTATCTTCGCGAAGAGATATCTCGTCACGGAAAAATCGGGGATCTTGCAAGTCTCCAGTCCGGTATTTATACACAAGCACAGCCCATCAGCTGCCAACGGCGTCATAGAGGCAGACTGCGTGGATACTGGAGGAAGGATATTTAGTTCTAGAATCTGATAGATTTCGCGATATCTCTCACTGATCTGACTTTCTCTGCAAAATTGCGCGGCGCGCGGCGGGTCAGACATGAGCTGGCCGGGCTACTACACCCTCTACTGCGCCCTCTTTGGCGTCCTGGTGCTCGCGATCCTCTTCGGAGCCCCGCGCCTCCTGGGCGCCATCGTCACCCGCGCCCTGAACCTCTTCCTCGGACGCGGCAAGGTCTCCCCCCGCGCCACCTCACTGTCCCCAACGCCACGTCACCACCCCCTTTCGCATGACTCACCCCAAGCGATCAAATTCCGAAAATATCGGCGAAAATATCCAGTCGAGAGCGCACGTGCATATCGGGCGTATCTACGTCACTCCTGTCGGAGGGAAGCTCCTGTTCTCCGACCTGCTCTTCTCCACGCCCGACACGACCCTGCGCGTCGTCGACGGCTGCCTCACCGTGCGCTGGTGGTCCTCGCGTGTCCGCGACTACGGCGACGCCAGCGGTGCGATGCCACGACGCACTGCTCCATCCCCAGCGGGCGTCGCTGACGGGCTGCCTGGGCCCCAGGGGACTACCCCTGCAGGCTGGACGTGAGGCTCGAGGGCGTCGAGTACCTCTGGCACAACAGGACCGACGCGTACGACCGCCTGGACGCGCTGGCACGGCAGCGCCAGGGCGAGGCGGCGGCCGTCGAGGTCGTCGAGACGCTCGTCTCGGCGTCGCAGTACACGCTGCCCAGGGGCCTCGCCCTGGTCCCCGCGGTGTCGTTCGCCATACACAGGGCCTGCATCATGCTGGGCAACCCGGAGCTCCCCACCATCACCGTCGTCACGTTCCGCCGCGCCAAGGGCGTGCACTGGATCGGCCCTGTGCGCTCTGCTGCTCTGCGGGCCACGGCCCAGCGTCTCTGAGCGTCTGCCCACCGTTGCGCGCACGCCTGCAGGCCCCGTCGGAGCTCGACTACTACAGGAGCACGTCGGACTGGACTCTGACGCGGGCCAGGCTCCGCATCATACCGAACCCGCACTTCGAGTACGGGACCCAGGTCGTCAACGAGCAGATGGGCGAGTGCGACACGCAATGAGCTCACGGCACCCCCAGCTGGCTGACTGCTCTTTCGCACAGGGGCGTCGGGAAGGCGATGGAGTCGTTCAAGCTGTTCGTCGAGGACTGCCGCCAGTCCTTCTACGACCCCGACAGCAGGGACGACGAGATACCGCGCAGAGAGCGCTCGGCGGACGAGCCCGCGGGCTTCGGTGTCAACGGCGCTCCCCCCGCTGCCTCCGAGTGCGCAGAGGCCTTCGGCAACCCCAAGGACGGCCTCCTGCTCGAGAGCCCGACGCTCACGCTGAGCTACTACACCGACGTCCCGGGCCCGGTCCCCAACGGGTTCGACCAGCTCGTCTTCGACCCCGAGACGGCGCCCAAGTGGGGGCTGAACTTCGTCGTGAACAGCGCCAAGATGCGGTACGGGCCCTGGGCCGACCGCCAGAGGTCGCGCCTGTTCGCGTTCCTGTTCCCCCAGGACTTTGAGGACCAGAAGGTCCACACGCCAGTGCCCGGCCGCCCCAGGGAGTACGCGGCCTTCAAAATCGCTGTGCAGTTCGAGAAGGGGCTCAGCTGGAAGGTCCCGTTCCGCGACATGGTGCGCAAACCCTGGGCGACCCGCGAGTACTGACGCAGGCGCGCGACGCACAGTACAAGCGGGAGGCGCTGCTCAAGGCGTTGGCCTCGGGGCTGATGCCGCCGGAGAACCCCGACGCGACCGACTGCAGCCTGGACATTGACTTTAGCGAGAGGTGCTCGCTGCTGTTCGCGATGGACTACGTCGCGCGCACGGCCGCGGGGCCGCAGACGCTCATCACGATGACCACCGAGGAGATCTCGTGCAGGACCACTGTGAACAACGTGCCCATCCTCTCGGCTGCCGGCCTCACCGTACGCCCGTCCCCTCCTCTGTCGGGTTGCCTTGGCTGAGCTCTGTGTGGCCTGGACAGCTGGACTGGGGGATGCAGTACCCGCTGAAGTTCAACGAGAAGGTCGACATGCGCCTCCGCGTGGATCTGAAGAAGCCGAGGATATTCCCCGTCTACGACCACATCGGCTTCTTCCAGAACCTCAGTGAGCTCCTCGTCCCTGTTAGCCAGTCGTCTCAGCCGGGGGGGGGCTCTTTCTCTGTGCGCAGGCAATGACTGGAGCTCGACCGACAAGGCTCCGAGCGTGTCCGACGGGCTGTTCTTCTCGCCCAAGGAGGTGCACGTGACCATCGTGGCGTCTGACTACGCCCTGCTGCTCAACGTCAACCAGATGAACGTGACCAACAACCCCAACGACCTCGATGATAACGGTCTGTCCCGCCACTCCATTACATACCCTTCCCCACCAGCTCATTGCGGTGCACAGCGCACTTTGTGCTGAGCTCGCCCGAGACGACGGTCACCGTCTCGGTGCCTCCTGCGGCCTTCTTGGCCAACAAGCGGTCCATCGAGTTCCACGTCAGGGTGCGGCTCCTCTCTCGCATGGCTCCAGAACATTGATGGCACACCACAGGGCAAGAACCTGGTGTTCTCTTTGCTGCTGCCCAAGTTCAACACGGTCAGGCAGAACCTCGACCCCGACGAGAACATCACCATGCCGGTCGGGGGCTGTGCGAATACAACGTTGGCCCGTTGGCACTTCGGCCTAACCCAAGCATGTGCGTCACGCAGCGGTGACCGTGGAGGAGTACAACTGGAACAGAGGGCTCGGCTGCCCTTTTGTCTGGGGCGAGAACCTCGACCTAAGTGGCACGTCGCCCGATCTGCCCTGCTGTTTCTCACAGAGGCGCGGTGGCAGGCACGTATCTGTACTACACGTTCCTCGACCCGGCCAATCTCGACTCGCTCGAGCTGAACATCAAAGCCCGCACCGCCGCGCTGCGCCTCTTCGGGTTCTTTGTGCAGCACATCCTCGTGCTCAAGGACAACTGGGCGGGCCTGTTCCAGCACGCTCGAACGTCCAAGCAGTTCGAGGAGGGCTACAAATTCCCGCCCGAGGTACTCGCACACTGGTCGCCAGAGCGTCAACTGACACACTCTCCCTCCTCTGCAGGACCCGTCGAACGCGTTCGAGGTCTATGTGCAGGTCGACGTCCGCGAGGGCACGCTGCTGCTGCCTCTCAACCTTTACTCGTCCAAGAAGCAGGCCACGGCGACGTTTGACCAACTCCTCGTCGAGGCGAGGATTATCCCCGCCTATGTCGGTGTGTGCTCGCGCATCCCAAGCGCAGACGACGAAACACTGAACACCCTCGAACTGCAGATCTCAGCCTGTCGTTCAGCCCGCTGTATGGCCAGGTGCCCATTCTGACCTCGGAAAACGAGACCCCGCTGGGGGAGGCCTTCGACATCTCGAACAGGAGCTACATCTCGATCAACTGTAAGCACCACTGCTCGATAGCGTATCGCTGCTTACGCGGTGTGCGCAGCCTTCTCGTTCCATCTGTACTGGCTCTTCGGGCCGCGTCCCGTGGGCGCCAGCTACCGCGAGACGTACAACCTGCGCGTGGGACTCATCACGGGGCATGTGGCCCTGCAGCAGGTGGGCACGCACCCGTTTCTTTGACCCCCTCGGGCCTCACGCGCTATTGCAGCTGATCAGCATCGTGTCGTGGCTGACCAACTTCATCTTCCTCTTCGACAACAAGGACAACAAGCTGTCGTGGTCCTCCAAGGGCGACCCGGACCCCATCTTTGCCACCGGTACCGAGCGCCCCCATTGGTTTGCCACGCTCACTCACCGCGCTCAGTCTCGGTCGAGGTCACGGGCGTGTCTGTCTACCTGTGGGCGGCGAACAGCGTCACGCAGATTGCCGTCGGGGAGCCGCTGATCGTTGGCGTCAACACCTTTGTGAACCACCTCCAGAACGCCAAGATCTGTGCGGCGTCCGGCCTATCACCATCACCCGATCTAACACGTCGTGGCAGCGATCCTGCTGCCTGACCTGCTCCTGAGGCACCTGGTCCCCGACGCCAAGTTCCAGCAGCGCTACTACACCGAGCTCAAGGAGTGGACTGAGGTCGGCTCCACCGAGGTCGCCTTCCGCGTGACGCTGTTCATCAAGGACCCGACCGTGAGGCCAACCCCGCTGGCCTGCCTTGGCACTGACGCGCGGCCTTGCAGTGGGAGAAGGACGCCGCCAAGCAGAGGGCGTTCCTCATGGAACAGGACCGCGAGACCAAGAGGCTACCGTTCCTGTGGGTCGACGACGAGGAGGACCCGAACCCGGACACGGCCGTCGCCGCAGCGGCGTCCTCGAGCGCTGCCAGGCCTCTCATACGCCTGCCGGCGCCGGCGCTCCAGCACCCGCTGCAGGAGCGGCTCGCAGCCCTGCAGAACGTCCAGAGCCCCAGGGACAAGGCGATGCTGGACGTGCCGCCACCCGGGTGGAAGGGCAAGGGCGAGGCCAAGAGCGCCGCCTCGCCGATGGACATGAGCCCCGAGACGTCGGTCGGCGCGCCGCTGCAGCACTCGCGTAGCGCGGCCGCGTCGAGCCTGACGTGGTCGTCGCACTCGCGGGCCACGAGCTTCGCCGACAAGCCCACCGACGTGCTGCTCGAGACGAGGGTCCCGCGCAGGAACAGCAGGAAGCGCAGGAGCCAGCGGGCCGAGCCGTCAGGACAGAACCCGCCGATGGACCCCGTGTCGAGCCTCTCGCGGCGGTCGTCGTCGTTCAGCGACGCGATGTACCTGACGGCGGACGAGGGCGAGTCCGAGAGCGACAGCGACAGCGAGTACCAGTCGGCCGACGAGGGCGAGATGATGTCGCTGAGGTCCTCCGAGCGGGAGCGCCGGAAGCGCATGTCCGTCGAGCAGAAGAAGGCGGCAGCCACCCCGAGGGCCGCGCCTCCTGCGACGCCCTCCATCGCCGCCGCTGCGCCGGAGGAGCACTCCTCTCTCGGCTTCAGCCCCATGAACCCGCGCGCCTCGCTGCTGCAGGACGACCAAAGCGAGGTTCCTTGCGTCCCACTCTCCAAGAGAGTTGCTGCGCTCTTCTGGTTGGCTCACGTGTCCGCCGCAGGGGATGGCGAAGGAGAGGCCGAGGTCCAAGTTCTTGCGCAAGTGCGCCTTCACCATGAGGCACCAGGCTGTCCTCGCACTGCAGGAGACGCTGCCCCAGTCCGCCTTCCAACAGGCCAAGGTTGGTTGCCCCGGGCCCCCTTTCCGCTGTCTCACCTGACCCGCACGCGCTAGTCGATGGGCGTCAGCTTCTTCTCCAAGAGCAAAGGCACCAAGGCACCGCTCCAGTCGTCGTTCCAGACGCTGTCGAGCGCCCCGGCCCCCCGCAGCGCGATGAAGAAGCGGAAGGATTCGCGGTGCGTGTTTGCTCGCGTTTGCTGCTCGGGTGCCGGGCCAGGCTCTCACGCCCGTCCAGATCCAAGGGCGATGACTGGACCAGCTTCTTCTCGCGCAAGGGGGCGTCCGAGTACCTCGAGGTGCACCGCACGAGCGCGTCCACGGTGACGATCGTGGTGGACAGCCTGCGCGACATCAAGATCGTCAGCGCCCCTGTGGTGCTGCGGATCTTCGAGCAGCTCGCGCACAGCGTCCTCGAGAAGGCACGTCCTCTGCGCTGACCGTAAGCATCGGGCCTCACTGCCCCCGCGCCGCAGTCAAACTCGGTGGACTCGGTCCTAGATGCGTTCCAGATCGGCACGATCGCGGCAAAGTCGCGGTCGTGGAAGTTCCACCACGAGCGCGTGCAGCTGATTATGTCTCTCAGGAACATCGACGTCTTCCTGATCCCTGTATGTTGCTCATGCAGTTACGCACAGCCTACTGAGCGCCCACTCTCCAGGACGAGGTCACGAGCGATGCTGGGAAGGAGTACATCTCCACGGCTTCGCTGAGGAACATACAGCTCCAGTTTGCTGTTTGCCGTCCGTCACATATTTGCATCGGTTTCCAAATGCTCACTCGACCCCCTCCCCCAGACAAGCCGCAGTCACCGCAATGGAGCCCACCTCCATCGGCCGCTCCTGTTCTCCCAGCCAAGGAGCAGAAGGAGCCCAAGGACTCGAAGGAGTCGAAGGACGCCAAGGACTCCAGGGAGACCAAATCGAAGACGCCCGACGTCACGATCCAGAGCTCCCTTCCCACGCTGCCCCGACTGGCCCTGAGTGCCCCTGTCTCCCCCAAGGCGAAGCCGCTGGAGGTGGCCAGCCCCTCGGCCCCATCGCCGTCCCTCATCGGCGAGACCACAGACATTGTCAACGCCGAGGAGCTGTGCTCGGCCGAGCTGTGTGTCAATGCCAACGGGTTCTCGCTGAGCATATCCGAGGCCAACGAGGTAGCAAGCGATGGCCCCCTTGTGGAACGTCCTCTCACATTTTCGGCCGCAGAACGAGGAGTCGTCGTCCGAGGCGGAGGACGGCGAGCTGTCCCCGAGCATGCGCAAGCTCATATCGCTCGACATCAGCTCAGTCCGCGTCGAGGGAGCCTGCAGAAGTGCGTCGCTGAGCGGCGCCTGTGCCATCGCACTCACAAGGGGCTGCACGGCACAGGGGACCAGGCCCAGAAGCTGCTCGAGGTGCAGGGCAAGGCGGTCATCCCGAACGTCGCTCTGGACTTCAGCACAGGGTCTCCCGTCGTCGTCGTGACGACCATCCGCCCGTGGATCGTCGCTGGCGGGTTTCTGGCAACGGTCCGTCCTCGGGACGCTCGCGCATCAGCACTGAGCAGAGACGCACTTGCAGAGAGTGGAGCAGCACCTCAGGGAGGAGCAGCAGATGCTCAGGGCGCTCGTCACCGGAGTGCTGCAGCTGCGCCTGTTCCTCGTGCCGCAGGACGCGTCGCCCGAGATCGATGGGTTCCCGCAGGAGGAGAGCGAGCTCATCGGAACCCTCTGTGCGTCGCGACGCTCCGCGCGGCCGCTCTGCTGACCCGGCGGCGGGCCACAGCGAGGCAGTACAGGAAGGGGTGGGAGGACATCGCGATGCTGCGCAAGCTCATGAAGCCGCTAGACCCCGCCATGATCCACGCGGCTATGCGCGACTTCTTCGCGGCGGACAGGAGGACGCTGGACCAGTTCCGCGACCGGATCCTGACGCTGCAGGGCAACCGCCTGACGCACCTCGAGCTGCGCAGGATCGTCGAGAGCCCCTGCATACAGAAGATCTTCACCAAGCCGCGGCTCACGGAGAAGCCCTTCCAGCTCAACGCCAGTGTCGAGCTCGGCGGGTTCGACGTCAAGGTCAAGAACGGCGAGTTCACCAACACTGTGAGCGGATACCTCTCGCCCCCCTCACGTTCTCTGCCCTCTGACGGGTTTTCCCTCCTTCCAGCTGGAGATGAAGCAGTTCTACGGGACGGTGATTGCAGCGAACAACGCTAACAGGAAGACGGTGTTCGCCACTGTCGGGTGCGACGGCGTGACCTGCGTGTTTGGCCCGAACCTGCTCGACCTGGCGGAGGCTGTCGGCCCTCTGATCGCTGCGTCGCCCAAGAGCCCTCCGATGCCCAAAGAGCCCGCTCCCAGCACGTACGCAGCTGCCCCCTTACTGCCATCTGGCGCACTGAGGAGAGACCGTCCACCCGGCAGGTCGCCGTTCGACGTCAGCGTCCGTGTGGCGTTCCCCCTGATCGACGTCCGCGCCGTCTCGGTCAACGTACGGCTCCCCCCTTCAGCAAGCCGAGCGCGCCGCACAGACTCAGCCCTGCGCGCACAGTACGGGACGCTGAACCTCATCGTGAAGAGCCTCAGCGTGCTGCACAGCACCGTCAAGCCCACTGTGCGTCACAGCCGCTCTGCGCAAGGCCTTTCGCAGCAGTGCTCTCACCGCTGCTGCGGCAGTACGAGCTGGGGGAGGCGGAGCCGCCGCAGTGCTGCTTCCAGACCGTCGTCAGCGTGCCCACCGCGTCGCTGGAGCTGCACCACCCGCTGGCAGACGGCTCTGCGACGCGGTCGTCGTGCAAGTGCGCGCTGCACGGCTGCGGCTTCGTGGTCGACGTGTGGCCCGAGGCCCTGCTGCCCGTCGACAACGTCGCGCTGTCGGCGCTCGTCAAGGGCGTCTCGCTCGCGTTCCGCGTCGACGAGGAGTTCCTCTCGCGCATGTTCGGCTTCAGCAACGAGTGGGCCGACAAGGCCAAGCACCTCGCCAGCACCACAGCCGAGAGCGCAGCCTCGGCGTCGCCGGCGCCGGCTGCGGCAGCGCCAGCCGAGGCGGCGGCCGGGGAGGAGGAGGAGCGCAGCCTGGCGCTGGCCCTGGCGTCGGTGGACATCGGGGCGATCGAGATCAGCACGGTGATGCCGCCCGTCTCGCCGACCAAGTACGAGATCGGCAGGATGTTCGTGGCGCTGGCCAAGGGGGCCGACAGGTACGAGCTCTGCGCCGAGATGCCCAAGCACACGATCGTCATCGCGGCCAAGAGCTCCGAGCGCACGGAGCTCGTCATGGCGCCCGCCAAGGCCGTCGTCACGCTCTCGTCGCCGCACAGGGCTCCCGTCGTCGTGTGCGGGCGCCTCGAGCTGGGCTCTGTCAAGAACACCCTCGACGTGACGGTCGTCAACAACATCCTCGCCCTGCAGTGGCTGCTCCGGCGGGACGTCGACAGGCTCGTCGCTGCGCTGCACGCCTCGAAGAAGAGGCCCAGCGCCGCCGCCGTCGTGCCTGCGGACCCGCTCGGCGGCGCCAAGGAGGGCAGCCCCAAGCCGCCCAAGGCGAGCATCCTGGACAAGGTCCGCATCGCCGTGGCCATCGTCGTCGAGGCCGGCGTCCTCGAGGTCGTCTCGCCCGACGCCGTCGTGCAGATGAAAATCGGTCAGCGCCCCTTCCCTCCCTTCCCTCCCTTTGCGACCCGCTGACCGCCCCAGCGCAGACGAGCTTGAGACAGTGGTCAAGGAGACGCAGATGGTGAGCAAGCTGGTGCCGTTCAACTGGAAGATGCGGTTCGTCAACTGCGCCATGAGCCTGCGGTCGACCATGTCGCAGGAGACGGTCGCCGGCCTGGGCTTCGACATGTCCCTGCAGAACTTCTCCGACAAGCGGGACTCGGTCGTGGACTCTGTCTGGATCTGTGCGCACCCCTTCCCCGCGCCCCGAGTCCTCACACCCCCCCAGCGCTGGGGAAGACGACGGCGACGCTGCGCCCGTGGTCGCTGGACGCGTGCACGTCCATGTGGCTCTACTACTACTCGTCCGCCGTCAGCTTCATCAAGGACAACATCACGTGACCGCCTGCCTGCCTCACCCGCTGCTGCGTCTTCTCACCGCCGCAACGCGCGCAGGCCGATGGAGAAGAGGTCGTGCAAGAGGAGCAAGACGCCAGCGCCGGCGCAGGAGCCGCAGAGGGCGGGCGGCAGCGACGCCGAGGACCCGCTGGCCAAGCGGGCCGTGTCGCTGTACGTCACGGTGCTCGACACCAAGTTCGTCCTGCCGCTCGAGTCGCCCGGCGACCAGTCGTGCTCCATTGTGCTGTCGCTGGGCTCCTTCTTCCTCGCCGGCAACGCCAGCAAGGCCTTCCAGTGGCACGCTCCTCCTCGCACCCCCCATCGTTCCTCGGCCAGCGCGTGTTCTGACGGGTCTCTGCTCTGCTGGCCAGCATGCACGGGGTCCTCGGGAGGGCAAACGCGAGGAAGATCCTGGGCAAGTGCTCGTTCTCGTCGATCGCCGTGCGGTTCGTGGACGGCGGGGTGGACGTCGCCAGGGACAGGGGAGCCGAGGACGCCGCGGCTGCCGAGGCCTCGTCGCGCAACAGCTTCGTGCTGGACGGTGGCCAGGCGTCGCTCGCCATGCTCGTCTCGGCCTTCTACATCATCGCCTCGGCCGAGGTGCGCGCCACCCCCTGAGCGCCAGCCGACGGGCGCGGGGCACTCCTGACAGCAGCGCGCGCAGGTGGACACCTCGGGGGCGTCGGTGTCGTTCACGGGGAAGATCTCCAAGTACTTTGAGCTGATCCGCGAGGCCGCCATGTACGGGCAGGAGCGCTTCATGAAGGTCGTCGACAGCACGAGCGGCAGCAGCGAGGGCCCCGCCTCGCCCGTGCAGGAGCGCCCGCGGACGCCGCACGGCGCGCACGACAGGGGCTTCGGCGTCGAGCTCGACCTCAAGATGCGCACCGAGATCGGGTCGCTCACGCTGGGCACGGCCGCCAAGCTCACGACGCCCTCGCAGCCCGTGCGCCCCTGCCCTCCCCTCCCCTCGCTCGCGTGTTCCTCTGCTGACGGGCTGGCGGGCTTGGGTGCACCAGAGGAGAAAGTGGCACGCGCTGGGCAAGCAGAACGCGGAGCAGAACGGGGGCGAGTCGTCGATGACAACGAGCCTGCCCTCGTCGCTGACGTCTGTGCACTTCTCGCACATGCCCGACGACGACAAGTGCGCCGTCCCCCCGTGGGTGGGCCGCTGCCTCTGGCTCACAGGCGCCCTTCCCTGCCCCGCGCGTGCCGCAGGAGCGCCGTGTTCGTGTCGCGGGTGACGGCGTCGTTCCAGCTGGAGGAGGGCACCATCACCCTGACGCCCTTCCTCTCGTACTTCCTCAGCGAGGCGCTCCATACGCTCCACGAGCGCACTGGCGCCAAGGCCAGGCCCAAGTCCATCCACGGCGAGGACGCCCTCAAGGCCGCCGCGGTCGCCCCCGCAGCGCCAGCGGCAGCACCAGCGGCAGCAGCGGTGTCGCCGAGGCCTGCGGCTGCCGGGGCGGCGAGGACGCTGGCGACGATCAACGTGGGGCTGCGGATCAACACGACGGTCATCGAGTTCATGTGCGCGCCGTTCAACGAGGTCGTGTGCAGGATGGAGGCCGAGTTCATCGACGTCATGTTCTCGTCGACGATCCCCGCCGACTCGTCGCCCGCGGGCGCCGGGCCCATCGTCGACGGCCTCACCGTCAACGTCCCCTGCTTCGTCGTCAAGGTGAGCCGAGCCTCGTCGTCTCTCCCACCGTTCTCACCGTGTTTTTCGCTACTGTGCAGCTGCACCACGCGCAGTTCCCGGAGCAGAGCACGTGGGCGAGGGTGACCAACGCGCGGGCGTTCGTGGGGGCGCTGCCCAGCGGCATGCGCGAGGGCACGCAGGCGGTGAGCGTGTTCGCGTCTGTCGAGGAGGCCTCGGGGTCGTTCAGCATCAAGCGCCTGCACGAGGTCGCCATCTTTGTCGACACGTGGACCGCCCCCTTCACCCTGCGCCGCCGCCGAGCCCCCTCGGCCCCCGCTGCCGCCGCAGCGACGCCCGACAGCTCCTCCTCGAGCGCCCCGCGCGCCACCGCAGCGCAGGAGGCCGAGCAGCAGCAGCAGGGAGGGCAGGGAGGCCAGGGAGCGGGCAGGAGCAGCGTGGCGCTGGTGGTGGTGGCGCTGCAGTCGGGGGAGACGAGGTTCGACATCGAGCTGCCGCAGAGCATCGGGCTGTTCCAGCTGGCCGTCGGCAGGACGTTTGCCGAGTGCCGCGTCAGCACGGCGGCGCTGGCCGAGGGCCGCGAGGTCACGCTGATGGCGGGCCTCGGCGACGTCGTCTTCACGTCGACCGGCACCCTCCAGGGCAAGGCCGAGAGCCGCGGCATCTCCGTCCTCGGTACCACCAACGTCGAGAAGCGCTCGGTCCGTGCTCCTCTCTCCCGTCTCTGCGCGCTCCCGTACTCTCTTGCGTCGGCTCTCAACGGTTTTAATCCTGCCTCTCTCGGCGAGCCGGGTGTCCGGTAACAGATACCGTCGAGTCTCGTTTTTTACGTGCCGAAAAGCACTTGCAACGCTACCACAACTCTCCCTGAGCGCGCTGGACTGACTCGTGCCCCCCACCCCTTGCAGCTGACGGCGACGGTGCTGATCACGCCGCCGACGCTGACGTTCTCGTACGCCATGTCGCCGACGCTGTTCTTCCGGGCGGGGCAGCTGGCGCTCTGCCTCTACTACACGGGGGCCACCGGGGGCGTCCGCGCGCGCGTGTCGCTGGCGGGGCTGGAGATCCAGGTCTCGTGCGAGACGATCAACGGCGCCGTGACGGCCTTTGTGCGCCTGATGGAGAGCGTCCGCGAGCAGCTCGCCAACGTGGAGACGCACCACCGCCGCATGCTGCGCGACCTCGAGGCCGGCGTCCTGCTCTCGCCGCAGCGCCCGCACCACCTCGCGCTCGACGCGGACCTGCTCGCCGAGGGCTTTGGAGACGGCGGCGACGGCGGCCGAGGGCCCGCGGGCGCCGGGGCGCGGGCGAGGCGCGGCAGCGGCGCGTGGGCGCACTGCGGCGAGCTGGAGATCGACGCGAGCAAGCTCAACGTGATGGTCTTTGGCGAGAGCGTGCGCGACTCGACGTGGGCGCTCTTCGTCATCGACTCGTGCTCGGTGGCCCTCAAGCTCAGCCAGCAGGACGGCATCCTCCGCAACCTCTCCATCTGCTTCACCCGCGTCCAGCTCTCCAAAGCGGTGCGTACCCCGCCCCTCGAGAGAGCGCCACCGGCTCGACCTGGTTTTCTCTCTATGTTAGTTTGCGATGCGCACTTGTCCAATTCAATTGCTGCATTTTCAATTACATTTTCCTTTGCTTTGGTCAAAATAACTTCAATTGCCCCCCCTCGTTGGTATCACTCCTCTGGTGTGCTCGGAATCGAATCGGCCGGGACTTGTGAGCTATTTTGATGCTCCTGCCCCACGGTTTCTGCCGTCTTTCAACTGAATTGCACCTGCCTCGCGTTGCCACTGTTTCGCACTGGGACGATTGCTCATCTCTGCTTGTGCGCGTGTGCAGACGGACGCGAACCCTGCGCAGAGGGCGACGTGGGAGAGGACGGCGCAGCTGGAGAGCATACTGGAGGTGCCGCAGGCGCGGCTGACGATGGCCACGCGGCAGGAGACGGACGACGCGCTGGTGTCGCCGGGCGTCCGCGAGCTCGACAGCTGGTTCGGCAGCGAGTTCCCGCGCCCCATCGTCGTCTCGCTGCACGTGCCGCTCTACGCGTACCTCAACACGCTGGCGACGCTCTACAAGGGCGTCGTCGCCAGCGCCAAGCAGGAGGCCGTGCTGATCGCCGAGTACCTCAGGGGCGGCGACAAGCCCGCGGCCGCGGCGGCCAAGGCGGCGCATGGGGCGCCCGCGCAGACGGACCTGAGGCTCGAGCAGCGGTCGTTTGTGCTGGAGCCCGTGCTCAACGTGCTCGGGGGCCTGACGCCCAGCGTGTCGACGGCGCTGGGCTGGGCGGGCATCCAGTCGCCCTCGGTCACCATCCCCCTCTACACGCACGTCGTGCTCACGGAGCCCCTCGAGGAGGTGCTCTACAGGCTCTGGAGGGCGTCGCGCGACACCCTCGGCGTCGTGCAGCACTGAGTCCAAAATATTGAAACCGCGTCAGCATAGTTTGCGAGCAAAACAGGCCAGCAGCCCCCGAGAGGTGCTCGGCGAGCGAGGTATTGCTCTGCAAAGTCGTGCCCCCCGCCCGCCCCCCCTTTGCTCTGTGCGCTGGAGTGCAAGCGGAGGACTGTCCAGTAGTTGGGGATGACGTTGCAGTACAACTTGGTGGTGTCTTGTCGGTACACAGAGGGCGATGTGGTAGGTAGGAGCACTACTCCTACCACATCGCCCTCTGCACTGCGGTGGGGGGGAAATGTGGTTTTGTCGGTACACAGAGGGTGCCCGCTGGCCGATAACACTCAGACAAGACCGCCACCTACTTGCCCTCGTGTAGCCTGCGAGCGGCCACTACCCGGGCTCCAGGGCGTCGTGGGACTTCCCGATGGAGGGCCTCTGCATGTGCTTCGTGCGGTCAGCCCAGGAGGCTCCTGGTCCGCGTGGTGCTGCAGAAGTACGACCAGGACCACCCCAACTGCGACGACGACAGCCGACGTGGAGCGCGAGTGGTTCAACCTGGAGATCCGGCGGCAGCCCAAGCTCAAGGAGATGCGGGAGCGCGAGGAGGCCAAGGCGGGTTGGCCGGATCGATGCAAGGTTTGGTAACACAGGTGGCACGGTGACATAGGGGTACTGCTCAGCATGCGCGGATTCGTTGGGACACTGGGCCACTCCATTTCCTTATTGATCGCCCAGCCCACAGGTCCCTGGCCCTCGCCACACATGGCACAGTTCAGCTGCGGCACCGGCCACTGCTGTGTTTTCGACGTACCGGGCGCGATCGGCACGAGCCGCACCGACGAGGTTCTACGCCAACCTCATGTGGAAACGGACGTGCAGCCCACCGAGTCCTCGCTGGCGACGGTGGGAGTCAACAACGCCCTGCACTTCGCCAGGCCATTGGTGAGACCATCCCTCCACGTCCGGGCGCATGTGAGACAAAGGGTTGAGTACATCCGCCAACGCGCAATGATGTTGCGTGTCATCAATCGCTGTGTGAGGGGGTGGTGGACAGGCACAGCGTGCCTCGACGGCGCTTCTTCAGAAACTGCTTTCAAGATACGGCGAGGAAGCAGGACCCCCCCTGTTCTAGCGGGTGGGTGTGGTGTTGGCAAGTGTTCGTGCGTCCTCTGTTTGTTGGAGTGCCCGCATCAGACTCGCTTCTTCGTTCTCGGCTGAGAGCAGTAGACTCGCAGCACCTTGAACCGGAATGCCAAGAGAGCGAATTTTGACATCGCGAGAGGACCGAGGCAGTGGTGTAATCGAGACCAGGGCGGAGAGCATCCGGGGAGTGTGGGACGATGAGTGTAACCGCCGATGGCAGCGCGCTTGACCGTGAGGAAACAGGGTCCTGTGGAGTCGTGTTCTTCGGTCTTAGCGGCGACTGCGGAATAACAGAAAGGGGCGGAGTGGGCAGGGGGCGTGCAGTGAGTCACACCGGTTTTTTCCCGCTCGACTGCCGCCTGTGTCCCCGCCAGCTCTCATCACAACTGCCAGTATTGTTTAGCACACAAGAGGCTGACTAGGACATCCTGTGCTGAGCTGACCGTCCATGGCGTCCGAGAGGGGATCTTCTGCTGCTGCAGGCCCTGCAGCCCTGCTCTGCTCTGCTCTGCTCGTTGCCGCGCTCTGCTCCCGTGCCGAGGCCGCGTCGAGCACACAGTCGCCGCAGATGGGCGAACGCGGGTCTGCCGCTGCCCTGGGCGCAACCCAGATGTCTCCCGGGGCTGGTGGTGAACTCCACCGTGCCGCGCCTGTGCGTGGAGCGCTCCAGCCTTCCCATCCCAGCTTTGAATTTTACTGAACTCAACAACTGAACATCTGTTGCCCCCTTCACCCGCTGCAGATCTATGTAACCGACAAGGCCGACAGCAGCAGCTGCGCCAACGCCAGCGTCAGCCAGTGCATCGAGTCGGCCGTGACCGACCGCGAGTGCGCCCTGCGCTACGACACGGCCGACTGGCAGACGCAGTGCGTGCCGCTCCGCGAGCCCTTCGGCAACGGCCACCCGGGCGTGGGCTACGACACGGGCTTCGCGTGGCTGCGCGTCCACTTCTCCTCCTCCAGCGACCGCAGCTGGGACGCCGCCCGGGTCGCCGCGGGCGCGCTGGCCAGCAAGTGCCTGGCGCCCCAGGCGGCGCCCGCCCAGTTCGCGTACGGCGGCTACGCGCTGCACAGGAGCTCCTCGGGGACCAGCGGCGACCTCTTCGTGAGGATCGGCGTGGCCCCCAACGCCTCGTCGGCCCCCGCCTCCCCCAAGCTGTTCGCCGAGCAGCTGCCCACGGCCGGCGGCGGGCGCTTCGGGCGGTGCGCCGCGGCGTCGTCGCAGGTGTTGGCGTTCGACGTGGTCGACGGCGCCCAGACCAACGACTGCGGCAACGGGGCCGTCGACAGGGGCGAGGAGTGCGACTCGTCCGACTACTGCGACCCCAAGACCTGCGCCTGCGGCCAGGGCACCCGCGCCACCGCTGCCGGCGCCTGCGTGCCCGACGTCATGTGCGCGCTGGTGACGCTCTACGCCGACGCCGAGCCCGCGGGGTTCGCGGGGCTGCTCGCCGAGGCGGCCGGCAAGTGCGTGGACCCCAGCGAGGTGCAGGTCACCGTCGCCAGGGCCCGCAGCAAGGCCAGCAGGTTCCGCGCCCTCGTGTCGCCCGCGAGCGGCCACTACCCGGGCGCCAGGGCGCCGGCGGCGGTCCAGAGCGAGGACGTCTTCAAGTGCTTCGTGCTGGCGGCCCAGCAGGCCCTGGGCTCCACCATGGTCAAGGTGGGCCCCCTCATGGTCTACGACCCCGCCCACCCCACCGGCGACGACGGCAGCGCCTCCGTCACGGGCGCCTCCTCCTCCTCCGCCACTGCCCGAGTGTGCTCCGCCGCCCTGGTCTCCGGCATCCTCGCGGCGTTGGGCGTCGGGCGGGTGTGAGTGCTGCGAGCAAGGACACATTATGCCAACGGGGAACGATGGCAGTGGGTCCTCCGTCACGCCTCGAACCTCGGCGACGTCCTCCGTCCTCCCCTCTGTGTTGATGGGCTGGCACCAAGCAAGGACAACAACGGTCCTGGCTTTCCCGAGGTTGATGGCACGAGGTATTTCAATCGGGGCTCAGCTTCACCTCATTCACGGCATCAGCGGGTGTTCGGTTGAGACAAGCTCCTCTTCAGGAGGTGGGTCTCGAACTGGAATGAGTGGCCTGCTACATAGTGCTCTTGCCCACTGCCGAGCCGTCCGAGACCGTGTCTTAGCGGCGGCTGTTTGAGTAATCCTGCAATTGCACGCTGCCCATCGGCGACCACGGCAGCTCCTCCCGGACGCATCCCCCTCTGCCCGCGTGAGCTCCTCCGCACTGGCCCCCAGTATGTTCTCCGCCTTGTCGTGGAGTCCACATAGCAAATATCAAGGAGCAGAACAAGAGCACCAACAGCAACCGATCCACTCAATTTCTCGGGCTTGGTTCTCTGGTGCCACAGCAGCAACCTCGGCCTGACAGCTGGGCCCGGGCTTGTATTGGTGAGGCAGGCTGGGGGGTCTCACATCTTGAGGTACTCGGCACTGGGCGTCACGGTGGGGGTCCCCGCGGGCACGTTGCCCGTCACGTGCGTGTACCACTCGATGTCGGGCCGCATGTCGTTGCTGTCCCTGCCGTTGAGGAAGAACAGGCGCGGCCTGCGCCCCTCGAGCCTGCGGATGGTGAAGAGCACGAAGCGCGAGGCCACGCAGTACCCCCGCGACGCCAGGTCCCCGTAGTCGGGCGCCCACTGCTGCCGGTTCACCTGCTCCGCGTACCCCTCCCGCGTCGCCCTGTTGACCGCCCGGCAGTGCGCGCCCGCGAAGAACGCGTGGTTGAGCGTCAGCAGTGACGTCACACGGTTGACGTAGTAGACGGTCGAGCCGAAGTACGAGACCCACAGCGGGTGGTCCAGCAGCTCCGGGTCGTCCAGCCCGTGCTCGGGGATGGTCCCCAGCTCCTTGACCCAGAACCTCAGCTGCAGGGGCACGGCGTTGGATATGCGAGCCAAATTGACCCTTGATTCAATTCTGATTTGTGTCGCAGATTCAGTAATCTGGAATTATCTGGGGATCACCTCTGACTCACCGCAGGCATAATTCCGCCCCAGGGATCCAAGTGACAGAGAATCAGCTCTGGATTTCGGCCACAATACAAACGAGGAATCCGAGAATCTCGAGGACGCACGCACGAGATTCTCGGGTACGAGGGAGTCGTCGGGCATCTCGAGGGTCTCGGGCCTGCAGCGCTTGTAGAACGTCCTGCTGTCCGCCTCCTGCGTGGCCGAGTACCTCATGACCAGCTCGTTGATGTCCGCGTTCATGTGGCCCCAGGCGGACGCGTACGAGGGCTGCGGCCCCGGTGCTGCCGTCAGCCGCAGCAGCGACCTCCTGGCCGCCTCGATCAGCGCGTCTCGCGCCGGTTCCGGGCGGCTCTGGCCCGACCTGCGCGGCTCTTGCCCTGCTGTACGAGGCGCAGGCCGCGCAGAGATCGTGCAGGGCGCGGAACTTGCTCCACACGAACCTGCAGTCGAGTCCGCTCATCCCCAGAGAACGTTCAGATAACAACCGCGGAATCTGCTCTCCCCGCGAGAAATGGACTCGATATCAGCCGCTATTTCCGGGAAATATGACTCAGTGGAAAACAGGATCCAATTGATGAATGCAACACCCAAGCCACCCGGCCACTGGCCCAACGCGCTCGTGCTGGCCAGCGATGAGAGAAGCCTGCCGGCGTCTCGGTCCTGCCCCCCGCCCGGAGCCCTCTGGCACCCTTCTAACGCGAGCGGCGGCCCCAGAACACGCGGGCGACGGCGGCGCAGGCGCTCCTGGCGAGCGGCACCCACCACCTCGCCGTCACAGCGACCCCAGCGACCGCCCCGAGCCCCCCGAACAGCACCAGACCCCTGGCCAACGGCACCCGCGGGTCAGAGGGGGCAGCAGGGGACGACGGGGGGGAGGAGGAGGGAGGCCACCCGAGGCGGGCGACGCGTCCGCGGGAGTCGTCGACGAGGGCCACGAGGGAGCGCAGGCGGGCGTCGGCGGGGCTCAGCAGCAGCAGCGTGTGCGCGTAGACAGAGGCCTCGCGCGGGCGGCCCAGCCGCAGCAGCCCCGTCGACAGCGCCCACAGGTAGTCCGCGTTGCCGGGCTCGCTTTCCAGCAGCTCTGCGGGCCGCGTTTGTTGCGTTGTTTGTTGTGTTCGTTGTTTTTTGTTTTTGTTTTTGTTGTTTATGCTCAGTTACGTTTGATGTGCTGTGTTGGGTGGGCAATTGCTCCCCCCAGAGGTGGGACGGACGACGGAGAGACGCGACGCCACGGATGACGCATGCGTTGTCCGGGGCCAGGACGCAGGTGAGAGCTTCCTCGTACACGTTGGAGTCGGTCATCCCCTTCCTTCTTCGCGAAGATACCGAGTTGCGTTATTCCCGCAGATTTTTCTTCGCGAGAAGAGATATCTCCGGGGGGAATATCTCTGGCGTGGGTTTTGCAGGCCGTGTGCGTGCTATTGTGCCGCTTAATTAATGGACGAGGAGACCTCGCGTCTGGTCGATTCCGTCAACGCCGCCTGCTCGGTCCCCGACCCCGCGTGCTGGGCCGGCGCGCCCGAGGACGCCCGCGACGTTTTGTGGCCGCTGTGCTCGCCGCTGCTCTCGAGCGCCAACGCAGTGCCCCAGCGCGCTGCCCGCCTGCTCCTGCTGCTGCTCCACGACCACTGGCCCTCCCTCCTGAGCTCCCTCCGCGCCGACGCCCTGCGCCTGGCCTGCCAGGACGACCCCCAGCCCTCCAAAAGCGCGTCCGCCCCCAATTCGATTGAATCCGCGCTGAAATTCAATTCCGTTTGGCTCGTATTCGATCGACACCGCAGCTGCGGCGCGCGAGTGGCTGGCGCGGACGGCGCGGGGGTGCCCGCTGAGCAGGGTGGCGCTGGGGGTGGCGCTGGAGCTCGAGGGGGACCTCGCGGGCGCCCGCCAGCAGTACAGCGGGGCCGCGGAGACGGCGGGCGGCGTCAGCAGGTCCTCAGCGCGCCTGCGCCTCGCGGTGCTCGACGCCGCCACGGCCGACCGCTCGGGGGCGTGGCCAGCGCCCCGCGTGCTACAGGACGCCCGCTCGGGGCTGCGCGACGCGGCGTTTGCGGGGAGCACGGGGGCCGCGCGGGAGATGGGGCGGTACTACCTCTGCGAGCTCAGCGCGGCCCAGCGCGAGCTCGGACAGGCCCCCGAGCGGTCGCTGGCGCAGCAGTACCTGCGCGTGGCGGCAGCCATGGGCGACGCAGAGGCCCAGGTGGCGCTGGGCGGCGTGCTGGAGCAGGCAGAGGCCGACCTGATGCTCGAGATGGCGTCCAACAGGGGGTCCGTCGCCGGCAAGGCCGCCCTCGAGCGCCTCATGCGCGAGAAGAACGCCACCGAGGGCGGGGTCTTCACGACGCCACGGCTCTTCGAGGTGGGCTGCCGCCCTGCGTACCCTCCTCCTTGCGTGTTGGCTGATAGGTGGACGGTGCTGTGGCTGCTGGGCAGCCCGTGTGGGAGCCCGAGACGAGCTGCGGGGGCAACAACCAGGTGACGTACGCCACTGCTGCCGTGCAGGGCTGCCGAGGGGCCATGGAAGGCGTGTGCCTCTCTCGTAGCCACCCCCCTGACGCCTGTCTGATGGACCCGCACCGTTGGCGCAGACAAGCTCTGCGTGGACCTGGGCGAGCAGCAATCGTTCTTCGGCGTGTTTGACGGCCACGGGGTGCGCCAGAGCCCCCCGTTGGCCGCCTTCTGACACCGCTCGCCGGCGGGGTGCCACCAGGGCGCTGCTGTGGCCTGGTACTGCGCGAACCACCTCTGCGACGCTGTCCGAGGGACGCAGGAGTTCTCTGCGGGGGAATACGAGCGAGCTCTGAGCAGAGGCTTCCTGGCGATGGACGACGTGCTGCTCACTCCCCCGGGCATAAGGGCACGCACGCACACACACGGCCGGCCGCCCTGAGGGGTTTCCAACACAGGACGCTGCGCGCAGGCGATCACAGAGCTGGACAGAAAGATGGGGACGATGAAGGTCGCAGAGGACGAGGAGTTCCTGACGCCAGACCACTGCGGGACCACCGCGTGCTGCTTGCTCCTCGTAGACGGCGTCGTGCACATGGCCAACGCCGGGGACTCGCGCTGCGTGCTGTGCCGCAGCGGCGAGGCGGTGCAGCTGTCGGAAGAGCACAAGCCGCACGTCTCGGGCGAGGCCGAGAGGATCATCGCCGCGGGGTGCGAGATCCTGAGCAACTACATCGAGGGCCGCATGGACATCAGCAGGACCATCGGCGACATGTCGCTCAAGTCCAAGGAGGGCCTCGAGCGAGACCGCCAGCCCGTCATCGCGACGCCGCAGGTGCTCTCGCTGCGCCTCTCTGGCGACGACGAGTTCGCCGTGCTGTGCTCGGACGGCGTCACAGACTGCCTGACCAACTGGGAGATCGTGTCGATTGCGCGCCCGGTCGTCAGGCAGGCGCCCGGGGACCCCGAGGCGCTGCGGCGCGGGTGCATCGCCGTGCTCGACCGGTGCAAGCAGAAGTGGACTCTGGAGCAGGGCCGAGTAGGCACCGACAACATGTCGGTCGCCATCGTCTCGTTCGCGCCGCACAGCCCCTCGCGCACGTGACCGCCGCTGCCGCTAGGGGGGCACCACCGCAGGCCTGGGGCACCACTCTGCGCAAGCAAGCAGTTGTTCTACTTGTCGTCGCGCTGCTTGTGGTGGTGGTGCTTGTGCTTGTGCTTGTGGTGGTGCTTGTGCTTGCGCTTCTTCCCCTCGTCGCCGTCCCTTCTCCGCTTCTTGCGCTCCCGCTCGTCGGCGTCGCTGCTGTCGGACGACGACGACGACGACGAGCCGCTGCTGCTGCCGCCGCGGGCGCGCTTCTTCGAGTCGCCTGCAGCGGCGAGGATCGCGAGCGCCTGCCGCGCGCTCAGGACCTCGCCGGTAGCCTTGTGCTTCTCGTCGGCCTCCCGCTGCTGCTTCTCTCGCTCGGTCCTGGCGATCTCCTCGCGCATCTCCTCCCTCTCGCGCGGCGGGGTCGACAGCAGCTCGTACTTGGTGCCTCCGCCGACGCCCGACGCGTAGCACTCGCTCGCGAGGTGGCCCTGCCCTCCGCACCGCCTGCATGTCGTCTGCGGTGGCGAGGGGGGGAGGGAAAGCTGAGCGGGAAATCGATTGAAGTGGGGAGGGGCACCTTGAGGACAGCGCCGACCTCGATCTTCCTGGCCTCGCCGCTGCCCCCAGGGCCCCCACGCTGCTGGGAGCTGAGCAGGTTGTTGGGGTCCTTGTCCTCGCCGTCGGTCTGCGAGACGCCGCGCAGCGACAGGCTGTACTTGCCGTCGCCCTCCTCGCTGACGCGCGTGACCTTTGCCCAGAGCTCCTCCCCCACGCTCACCACCTCCTCGGGGTTCTCCACCCTGCTCGCCGACATCTGCGACACGTGCAGCAGCCCTGAAACGCGACGACAGAATCGCAGGGGCCGTCAGCAAAAAAAAACGCCGCAACGTCACAAAAAAAGAAACGACGACGGCGTCGTGAGTCACCGTGACGCGAGTATCCGGGGACCTCGCAGAAGGCGCCAAACGGCTGGATGCGGACGACCTTGACGCGGTGCACAGAGTTCACGGGCGGTGTCGCCACGTCATCGCCGCCGCGACGACGGTCGCCGCCACCGCCACGTCTGCCGGCGTCGTCGCGGTGAGAGCCGCCGCCTCCGCCGCCGCGGTTGTAGCGCGACGCGCGGAACTCCTCCTCCTGCGGGGGGAGCGGGGCCCCGACGCGGGGGGGCCCGTCGGCGCTGGCGCCTCCTCCACCTCCTCCCCAGAGCGGGTCCCTGTCGTCGTCCATGGCTGCTGCCTTGCCGGCTGCGTGAGATGTGCGCGAGATACTGGTATCTCTGCGATATTATCGCACGGCCAAAATCCTGACATCAGAACTGCCTGCGCCTCAATCCTCTTCATTTCCTGTTTTTGATTGCTGTCTGTGCATTCATATGTCACCTTCACTGACTTTGATTTGCCATCAGATCACCTGTCGATCGTCAGTCATCCCGCTACCAGGCAACCACACAGGTTCACAGGTTGCTCGCACGAGCCGCCCTCGTTGTCGCTGGCTGTCCTGCTGTACTGGGGGGTTCCAGAGGAACCGGACACACAGTTCACTGATCCAACGACCCTCTTTCCCCGCTAGCTCGCTGCCAGCTCGGGGCTCGCTGTCGCTCTGGCCTCCTCGTCGCCGTTGCTGCCCTGCGGAGCTTCCTGGAGGGGGGCTTCTGTGGCTGCTACTGTAGCAGAAGTGGGGTTCGAGGCGACTGCGTCTGCGAGGGCGAGGGCCTGAGAGTGACGAGAGGCAGCGAGGGCCCCGATACAACGATCGGAGGCCGCGGAAGAGAGGGAGAATCTCACACAATTCGGGCGGATCGTCGGTCGTTCTCGAGCGTGGAGTCATGATCCGCTCGAACCCGCTCGAACTGAGTGAGGATTCTCCTCCGCTTCCGCTGCCTCCGCGTCTCGTGGTCGGGGCCCTCGCCCTCGCTCGCAGTTGCTGACGCGGCCGCCTCGTACTCGTCGTTGTCCTCGCGGTTTGCAAGCCTGCGACGCTTCCGTGGTGGTTCGTGCACCTCCTCGTGCGGCTGCGGCTGCGGCTGCGGCTGCCACAGCCTTCCGAAAACAAAGCCCATCCCTGTTCCCGAGAGGTCCCGGACGGGCGTAGATGGGCGCGAGGAGGGGCACAGGGCAAGTGGCGGTGTGCTCTGGAGGGCTCTTGAAAAAGTGGATACCGGGGGGCCTGCCGCCACGCTGTCCCCCCGCCCATACGAAGCGACTGGCTGGCACCGGACGACGCACGGGAGACCAGCCTGCTGCGGTTCCACCTCTGTCCCTCCTCGTCCTCTGCCCACCTCACGCCATTCACGCCCGTCCGGGTCCTCTCGGAAACATGGATGGGAGCGGCCATGGTTCGCCAGCAGCCGCACAAGGAGGAGCACAAGTCCCCAAGAAACCGCCGCAGGCTTGCGAGCAGCGAGGACAACCACTAGCACCGCGAGCGTAGGCAACTGCGAGCGAGGGCGAGGGCCCCGAACACAACAGGCGGAGGCAGCAGAAGAGGAGGATCCTCACTCAGTTCGAGCGGGTCGACGACGACGCCATGCTCGAGATCCTCCTGGAGCGCGACCTCCGCGGCATGGTGCGCCCGAGCCTCTGGCGCACACTCTCCCGGGTTGGGAGGGGGCGGCTCTGGACGACACGTCAGACAGCGGACACAGACATTCACTTTTCCTTTCCTCTGTCACATGGGGCGCTATCAATGACGTTATGCGGGTGATGACATATGCGTTATGACAACCCTCCCTGTAGCTCCTCACACGTCTCCTCTGCCGGCTCACGACCGTTGCCCGCCCCCTCCCCAGCCGATGTTGGCTGTCGTGGGCAGGCTGGTGCCGCCGGGGCCGGGGATCGACCTGGACCAGCAGACCGACAAGCTGCTGGAGGAGCACGCCGTCCTGGCCGTGTCGAACGGCAGCAGGAGGGGGATGCGCGGCGTCTGCGGGTTGGGCGTTGCCGCCGCGAGGCCGCCGGGGAGCGTGCAGGCCGCGCAGGTGACGTGGATCTACGTCGCCAAGAACGGGTACGTGGAGCTGCCGAGCCAGCTGTGGTGCACGGCTGTCGGCTTCACCGAGCACACGAGGGTGGTGCCTGAGAACGTCAAGGAGGCAGTCTTCAGCGCCTTCCGCATCCCCAAGAGGTGCGCCATGGCGCACTGGGTTTGGGGGATTGAGGGGGGAGGGGGGTGTGTCGATGCGCCCGCGATGCGTGTGGTGCAAGTGGGTTACACCCGTGCTTAAAAAGACAGAGGGCGAGCCACCCAGCCCCCGCCCGCGCCATGCCCCCTTGATGCTGCAGATCCCATGTTCCCTAAAGGGCGTGCAGTGTGACACTCCGTTGCCCAGTCACCTGCACGGGGCACCCGAGAAGGCGGCTGGCTGGCTCACCACCCCTTCGGTGCCCACGCGGGGCAGGCGAGCGGCGGCGCGGTTGTGGTGTGTGCGTCTTCTGGAAGGAGGATGGCCAGGGGGTACCTTTTAAAACTCCCCTGGCCACGTGCGGTGCGGCAGGCGGCTGCTGTCCCATGCTGCCCACCGGCGCGGGACCACTCACTGCACCACAGCCACAACTGCGCGTGCCGCGTGGGAGTGGTTGTGGGCCCCTGCGTGCCGCAGGGGGGTCACCCTCGCCCGGTGAGGGGGTGGCTGCAGTGGGGGGCGGTTCCATTACGCAGCCCAGCCAGTTGCGGCGCCGTGGGGGGCGTGGTGGTGGCAGCTACCTGCCGCCCCTTAACCTCGCTTTCTGTGGCACGGGTGTGTGGGGTATGTGGCTGCAGCAGTGTTGCTGCGCCTATATCTGCCTTGTCGCGTCCATGGGACAGATGGGGGGTGTTGTCAACGAACGCTACACTGCAGTCATGACTGCGCGTGCCGCGTGGAAGTGGCTGTGGGCCCCTGCGGGCCGCAGGGGGGTTGCTCCCACCCGGTGGGGGAGTGGCTGTAGCGGGAAGGGGCAGCATTCTTCACTTCCCATTAGTGGCGTCGTGGTTGGAGCGTGGCTCTTGTGGCAGCTGCCTGCTGTCACATTATCTCCCCCTCTCGCACCACCACCTCTTTCTCTCTTCTCCCAGACTCACGTCCTCGATCCTATTCAGGCTGGTCTGCCCGATTTCGTTCGTTGTGATCACCAACCACGTGGATGCCGTCATGGCGCCCGACGGCCACGTCTACGAGCGCCAGGCCATCGTCAAGTGGCTCGAGAAGGGGAAAAGGTCTCCCTTCACGTATGAGCCCATGTCGGTCGAGGACCTGATCCCCTACCACCCCTCCTGAGGGCGGCGACTGACTGCTCAGAGCGAGTGCAGCTCCCCCAGATTGCTCGATGGCACTCGTGGCTATCTAATCACCATCTGTCTTATCCCTTCCCGCACCTGCCCCATCTACTGTCACTCACTGCGACTCGCACTCTGGAAGCTGAGTCCCACCAGATTCTGGTCTTAGAACGACTGATGTTCCCCGATTCTGGCTGATGGCGTTCTACGTTCTACGTGCCTGTCGACACTGCGCGCGGCCGCAGAGCAGCGAGTGCAGGCGTCGGGGCAACCGAAGATGACGATGCTCAGCTGATGGGGATCTCTGCACGATATTTCGGACGGCCAAAATCCTGACATCAGAATTGCCTGCGCCTCTATCCCCTTCAGTTCCAATTTTGGGAACGGACAGGCAGAACCTGGAACCACAGTCCTGGAGCCCACGACCCTCCTGCCCCTCTGCCTGTTTTCGTTCTACACCCCTGCTCGCTGTCGCCCCGCCCTCCTCGTCGCCGCCCCTGGAGACCCTGCAGCGCTTCCTCGGGGGCTCCTGCTGCTCCTCGGGCGGCTGCTGCTGCCATGCCATGATAGCGCCCATCCTTGCGTGCAGCAGGGACCCGTAGCTCAAGCGCAAGGATGGGCGCGATCAAGGCCAAGAAGCAGCAGCCGCAGCCGCAGAAGCCCCTAAGGAAGCACCGCAGGGCAGCAGCGGCGACGAGAAGACGGGGTGATAGAGAGGGTCCCGAGCAGTACAAAAGTCAGCTGGCGGGGAAGAGGGGCTTCCGCGAGCCCCATTGTCTGGAATGACGACGACCTGTGGTACATGAATGAGCGGACCACGTCATCAGCGGCATCTCATTAGTGTGTATCCCCAGATATCCTCACGGATTTATTTCTGTGTCAACACAAAAAGGACTCCAGGCTCGCACGGTCCCCAACGCCCTTCTGGACGCCCATGCCGGGGCCCGTGCACGCGATCCGGGCGCAGCGGGGGAGTGGCACCGCCCTGAGCAGCAGGACAGCCTCCCGTGCGTCGTCCGGTGCCCGCGAGTCCCCCCTCGGCAGAGTTATGGCCGCCGTTGGCGTGGTCGGCGCTGCTGTCCCCACAGCCTCTGCTGCGCGGGCCCCTTGGGCTCTTGTACGTCCCTGCACGCCCCCTCAGGAGGCGCGGCAGGCAGCGCAGCGGCGATTGGCGAGGGGACACCCGACGGTGGGGTGCGGGGGTGCGGGGGCGAGGGACCCAAGCGGCAGCGATTCGTACGGGGCAAGGGGCGCTTCGTATGGGCAGGAGGACAGCGTGCCGGCAGGCCCCCTTGGTATTCACTTTTAATTGTTTGCGGAGCCCTCCAAGAGCACACCGCCATTCCTTCCCCTTAATCCCTCCGAGACCTCGCGCCCCGTCCGGGACCTCTCGGAAGCAAGGATGGGCGCCGTTTGGGGAAGGCAGCGGCGGCCGCACGAGGAGCACGAGCACGAGCCTCCCAGAAAGCGCCGCAGGGTTGCGAGCCGGGAGGAGGACGACGAGTACGAAACGGCCTCCGTGACTGCCAGCGAGGCCGAGGGCCCCGAGCGCAACAAGCAGAGGCAGCGGCGGAGGAGGTGGTGGATCGTGTCGCAGTTCAACCGGGCCATCGACGATGCCCTGTTCGAGAGCCTCTTGGAGCGCGACCTCCGCGGCATGGTACGCCCCGAGCCTCTGGCGCAGACACTCTCCGCCGGGTCGGTTTTGGACACGTCAACACACTTTTCTCCGCCGGGTCGGTTTTGGGCACATCAGATGTGCATACAGTTTTTTTTGTGGGAAAGGGGTTGGCTCGGTTGAAATGTTGACTCATAAGATTATCAACTACTCGAACAGGGCAGGAAAAATATCATCTTTGCTCACTGCCAGCCAAATTACTTCTCGCGGTTCACACGTTGCCCGCCCTCAGCCGATGCTGGCCGTCGAGGGGAGGCTGGTGACGCGCGAGGCCCCGGCGAGCCGGTCGATCGTCCTGGACCACCGGGCCGCCAGGAGGCAGCTGCCGCAGGCGCACGTCGTCCTGGCGGTGACGAGCGGCAGCAGCCACAGCGTGCGCGGCGTCTGCGGGCTGGGCGTGGCCGCCGCGAGAACGCAGGGGAGCACGCAGGCGGCGCGGATGACGTGGGTCTTCGTCGCCAAGCGTGCGCCCGTCGACCTGCCAGGCCAGCTGTGGTGCTCGGCCATCTGCGCCACCCGGCGCACGAGGGTGGTGCCCGAGAGCGTCAAGGGGCTGATCTTCGGCGCCTTCCACATCCCGTCGAGGTGCGCCATGTGGCGCACTGGGTTTGGGGATAGAGGGGGGGAGGGGGGTGTGTCGATGCGCCCGCGATGCGTGGTGTGGTGCGATTGGGCGACGCCCGTGCTGAGAAAGACAGAGAGCGAGCCACCCAGCCCCCGCCCGCGCCGTGCCCGCCGCCCTGTGTCCCCAGCAGAAGTGCAGTGTGACATTCCCCGGTTGCTCTGTCACCTACACGGGCACAAAGGCGGCTGGCTGGCTCACCACCCCTTCGTGCCCACGCGGGCAGGCGAGCGGCGGCGCGGCTGTGGTGTGTGCGTCTTCTGGAAGGAGGATGGCCAGGGGGCCTTTTTTTCATTCCCCTGGCCACGTGTGGTGCAGCAGGCAGCTGCTGCCCCATACTGCCCACTGGCGCGGGACCACTCACTGCACCACAGCCACGACTGCGCGTACCGCGTGGAAGTGGTTGTGGGCCCCTGCGTACCGCAGGGGGGTCACCCTCGCCCGGTGAGGGAGTGGCTGCAGTAGGGAAGTGCCGTGGGCGTATGGAGTGGTAACACCTGTTGCCCCTTAACCTCGCTTCTCCCGCATGTGCGCGTGAGGAATGCAGCCATGATAGCGTTGCTGCGCCAGCGTCCCCCTTGTAGCGTCCGTGGGCAAGGTGGGTGTCTAACTGGAACACCACACTGCAGCCATGACTGCGCGTGCCGCGCGGGAGTGGTTGTGGGCCCCTGCGTGCCGCAGGGGGGTTACCCCACCTCATCGTGGGGTGGCTGTGGTGGGAAAGGGACGACATCCCTCGTTGCTTATAATCATTAATGCAGGGTGGCGCCGTGGTACTGGAGCTGGCTCTAACTGTGGCAGTTATCCACTGACTCATAACCTCCCCCTTTTGCATCACCATCTCCTCTGCTCTTCCCCCCAACTCATGCCCTCGCTCCTCTATGCTGTTGGTACTTAGGATCATGTGCCCCATCACGTACGTTGCCATCACCGATGAGGTGGACGCCGTCATGGCGCCTGATGGCCACGTGTACGTTCGCCAGGCCATCGTCGAGTGGCTCTGCAGGAGCGGCACCTCGCCAATCACCTTCCAGCCGATGCTGGAGACGGACCTCGTCCCCTTCCACCCTTCCTGAGGGCAGAGTCGTCTGTGTGTGGCCATGAAGTGCCAGATTGTCATTGTTCTTTCAAGCACAACTTCTTCTGAGACAGACGGGGCTTGGGGTCTTGTCTCCCTGAGATGATGATTCTCCCTCATGGCAAACGGCCAGTCATCGGCTGGACTCAAGCCGAGAAGTGGGCCAGCGGGATATCGAGCATCGTCAGGAGGCCGGGGCGCGCAGCAGCCACCAGGGCAGCCGCGCAGTTGAGCACGATTGCGCATGTCGAAACGTCGCCGTGCGCCCCTCCCACGATGGTAGAGGTGATCTCGGGCTCCCCGTGGATGGTCACTGTGTCGTGCGGGCTCTTGAGCCCGTGGAACGCCTGCAGCTCCAGCGTGATCACCGCCCTGCCGTCGACGTACCCGTAGGCGGCTGCGGGGCGGGTGTTTGAGACAGGGCGGGCGAGGAGCAGCTGGGCACGCACTCTGGCGGACGCCAGCGCACTGGCCCGCCTCCACGTGGGCGACCTTCTCCGTGGCCACCACGGGCTCGACGAACTCCTCGTATTTCTCGAGCTGTGTGTGCGATTGTGTGAATGGCGAGGAGCATCCGGGGACCCAAACCTTCCAGCCAAAGGCGCTGGCGATGAGGTAGACTGACTGCGCGAACCCCACGTGGCGGATCTTTCCGGCGTCCCTCCTCTTGGTCCACTCCTCGAGGCTCAGGCCCACGCCGATCTTGTTCTGGACTGCAGGGTGGGGTGCGGTCGTGCGCAGCGCTGTCAGCGGCCGAGAAGCCACTGGGGGAAGGGAGGATGGGGCCGCTCTGCACAGGGGATGCGGCGTATGCGGCTGTCCTGGTGGCGCTCGACCCTCACAGACGTCACCTGCTTGTTGAGCGTAGACAGGAACACTGGCAGGGCGTCCATCAGAAACCCCGGGTTGATTCCCGTCCCCTGCAGGGCCCAAACAACCATCATCAGCTCACAGCAGACGTCATCGAAATAACACCCCTCCATCTACGCTGGTCGCACCAGAACAGAGACCCCGTAGTGGCGTGCAAGCCTGTCGAGCTTCCTGGCAGTCTCGGGGTGGCTGTTCCAGGGGAATGCCAGCTCCTCGCTGTATGAGGCGGGTGAGATGGCCCGTGGACACAGAGGGAGGGAGGAAGGGACCGAAGGGGAGGAGAGGGGGAGGGGCACAGACCAGGTGGAGATGACGTGCTTGCGGCTGCGGATGCACGCGTCGAGCAGCGGGTACAGCTTGTCGAGGTCGCTCAGGGCCGTCACGATGCACACGTCTGCCGCGATGCCGGGCAGGCTGGGCGGCGTGGTCACCTTGATGCCCTCGAACTTGTGGATGGAGCTCAGCTCCCCCTGTGCGGTGCACGCAAAAGTAAGAGTGAGAGAGCGTCGTGACGCAACGCAGGCATTTCCTCGCGAGTGATTCGCGCATCTTCCTCGGTGGCGGCGTGTACGGTGAATCCGGAAAAAAGGGAAACGAGAAAACCGGATACGCACGACGTCACGGCCGACGAGGGCCGGCGCGACGTCGATGGCGCCCACAAGGGCGAGCGAGCTGCGCTCGCTGAGGTAGGAGAGCATCTTGAGGCCGATGGGCCCGAGGCCGACCTGCACGACGCGCAGCACGCCGCGTGCGCCCTCTGGCCCAGACGTCACGTGGCCGGCCAGCGTGGCCAGCCTCGACACGGCAGCGCTCAGCATCTTCTCGGTTGGTGGTGTGGGCAAAATGACTAGTCTCCCCGCAGCGAAGAACTGAAGACGGAGGGCCACCGGCGAGCAAACCGTTTGGGATAGATACGCAATAAATGCCCCAAAGATCCGCGAATCTGCGTAAGATACCGGCCGGGCTGATTGTTTTGCGCGGCGCGGCGCGAAGAGGCATCATCACATGGAGGGACCCCCGCCAGAGGTCGCGAGCATATGGCCGAGGCCGCCAGAGTACTACTTCCGCAAGTACGCGCCCGGGGCGCCCATCCCGCCGCCGGTGCCGCCTCGCCCGCCGCGGTCTGAGGGGCCGACCAAGTACGTGATGCCGTCGCTCGAGGACAACAATCTGCGCCAGCTCTACCCCAAGGACCAGATCGGTGAGTAGAATCCACACGTCAGCAGCCAGATTCTGATATTCCTGGATACGGGCAAGACGCCAGCCAGCTGGTCAAGCTGAACCACTCGCTGCTGTTCAACTTCCTGCAGCTGCTCGAGGTCATGACCGACGACACGCCGACAGAGGCGAACCTCGCGGCCAAGTGCGAGGACATCACCGTAAGCCGCCGCTCAGCACAGTCATCGTACTGACAGAGAAGATCCGCGTATCTTTTCTCCGCAGCTGCTGTTCCAGAACATGTACCACCTGCTCAACGGGTACAGGGAGCACCAGGCGTGGGCAGAGCTCGTCGAGCACCTCTACAGGCAGGACAAGCGCCACAAGGAGTGCGTCGCCAGGCTGCGCGGCGCGCTGGACGCCGCGAAGAAGGGGCTCGAGGACGGCAAGGAGGAGCTCAGGCGAGTGCTGCCCCGCACCGTCGCCGCGCCCTCGGCCGTGCCCGCCGTCGACGACCACTCTGTCATGTCGTCCATCTCGCACTACGGCGGCGACGACGTCCTGATGGACCCCACGTTCCAGGACCTCTTCAGCTGAGGCCCAGAGACACAGCGGCCCAGAGAGAGGAGAGTGGGGGAGAGACCCCCAGACCAACACGCGACGTCCTGGCGCCTGTGGGCGCACTGCGCACCCTCGTCAGCACCTGTTGTGCTCCTGGGACCACGCGATGGTGGTGGTGCCGACGTCGTCTGGGCGCCTGTGGATGCCGCTGCCGGGGCTCTCGTACAGCGCCCAGAACACGTGCTGCTTGCGGCCGTCGAGCAGGATGTCCACGTCCTCGCTGTCCGACCCTCGCGTCTCGCTCCTCGTGAACTCGGCGATGAAGCCCATCCCTTGGGAGGTGTGGAGCGTGCGCTGTAAGCCCGCTGGCGCTTGGTCGCAGGCAAACCGCTTACGCGAGCTGCGGACGGAGACGTTGTACAGGTCCTGGGACACGGCGTCGATGTCGGGGTGCATGTCCCTGAAGTGGCCATCGATGACGGCACCTTGCGTGCTCTCGAGGTCCTGCGGGGAGGCGGGGATGAGCCGGGAGCGATCGCTTGTGTCCGGAGATGCGCTGTGGTGACCCACGGGCTGCAGGAGGAACATGTCCGAGGTCGTGTCGTGCAGGTCGATCGTCTCGTCGGGCGACAGGCACACGACGAGGGCGTGGAGCGGGGCGGGTGCCTCCGCGACCTCGACCCTGAATCGCACGGCCCACGGCGCCCGGGATCCCTCGGACGTCGCCGGGCCCTCTGTTCGGACGACGCTCCAGCGCAGCTGTATCGACTTGGGCCCCGGCCCGCGTGACCTCGTGTCGCGCAGAGGCTCGCAGCCTTGGCCGAGCACGCCCCAGGCCAGGCAGACCGCAGCAACGAGCCTGCAAGAGAGCAGAAACATCGTATGCCAAGATCGCAGTCTTTATTGCGACTCAGAGATCGCCTGAATCTGGTGGAGATCGCGCGATCTACCTTGAGGATCTCGACAGCACTGACTCTGCACGCCCAAGTGCTGCGAGCAGGTCCTCCCGCGAGCCGTACGTGCCCTCGGCGCACTCGGGCATGTCTCTGAACGGCGAGTAGCCGTTCCACTGCCCCGACCACGGGTAGTACTCGGGCTCGGCCTGCAGCAGCCTCACCAGGTCCGCGGTGGCAGCGAACGTGAATCCCAGCCTGGCAGTGGACGCTCCCCACAGGCCCTCGGGGCCCTCCGAGTGCCCAGCGGCGCGCAGGAGCTCCGTGGCAGCAATGCGGTTGCACTCGACCCAGAAGATCCTGTCGTCGCCGATGTCGCGGATGTGCGGCAGGTCCGGGGTCCATACGCGGAGCTGAGCGACAAAGTGGTCGCTGTCGCTGGAGTCCGAGTCGACGGGAGATGAGGGGATCGGTTTGCTGCAGTGGTGGCCCATGAGGATGTCGCTCTGGTTATTGTGTGTTTATGAGAATGGTGAGCGCATAGGATTGATTTCCAACCGCAAACGGCCGTTAGGACTTCTCTTTTTGGTATAATTTCGTGCGAGATGCAGTGGAACATGCGACCAGAAGTACGTAGTACGGTACCAGGCTTTGGGCCGCCTGGTTCTTGGACAGAGTACCAGTCCAAGTTGAAACTAAGAAGTCATTCAGAAAGGAAAAGAAGGGTGATTGGAAATGATTGAATTTTCAGCGGATTCGCGGTCCAAGTCATTCTGGTCCACTGAACGCCCCTGCAAATGGACATCTATTGCATTGTGGGATTATCTGTCAGAGCGAGTGTTCATTACGGACGTGCGAGAGTTGGTTTCAAATTGTGTTTTGGAACCACATAAAGAGGATTGCAAGTCCCATTATTGCAGTCTCAGTTTTCCCCCCTTCTCCAAACCATTATGAATCTCAGCAGACGATCTACCATCAACACTGGGTATCGCTTCTCTGGGCTTCTTATTTTCTAGGAGTGAAATTAAGAAATGACATGTGTCACAGAGATGGAGTGGCGTTAAGTGCTGCAGTAATTAGGTAGATTCAATATTTGAATATGATGTGGTGGCCGATGAGTGTTAGAACCATGGTCTCTCCTACTGTCCATTCTTATGGCCACAATCTCGGGAGATCGGTCATACCAATCTTTCAAGATAAAATGAGGACGCAGAACTGGCTGATGTGTACGCCGGTCATTTGTCACGGTTGTTTGCTTTTTAGGAGGGATTTTTTCTGAAACATGTCTTTCCTGTCGTCCTACATATCAAAAACTGCCCCTCCCCGGTATGAGCTCGAGAGCTGTGATTAACTACTGGAGGCATGCCCACAACATGGAGGAACCACCCCCTCTCCTAGATCGTCGCCCCGGTGCGACACACCCTTTGCCGAGCCGCTCGAGACGTCATAACTGCGGTCTTCTGGCGATTCTGCTCATGGCCCTCGCTACCATCGTCGTGGGCCTCAACGCTCTGTCAGAGAGACCTCTGCTCGAGACTGCGGGGTATCTTACAAGGCCCCTGTGGGACAAGCCAAGCGCTGTGCCCCCTCGCGTTATCGTGCATCATTACGCAGAGGGAATTTCCGACGAGACTCTCTGCTCAGCGCACGGCTGGAAGGTCCGTCGTCCGGGCTCAAGGCCTCCGCGCGTGGTCGACGCCGTCATCTTCAGCACCGAGCTCGACCTCCTCGAGATCCGCCTACGAGAGCTCTGGGATGTGGTGGACCTGTATGCCATTTGTTAATCCAGTGCCCGAAACCGCGGGGGGAGGGGAAGCGATGTGTTGTCTTTTGCGGAGGTCCTCGTCCCCTGTCTAACGCCCCACTCGGCAATAGGTTTGTGGTCATCGAGGCGCCCCTGACGTTCACCGGGCTGCCCAAGCCTCTGGTGCTGCAGGAGAATATTGAGCGTTTCCGGTGGGCCGTTGGAGCGGGAAAACTGATCGCAGGGGTCGCTAGCACACTGCTCGACTCGACCGTGCTCAGAGACCCGTTCGACAACGAGGCCCGCACCAGGCAGGCCATGGCGAAGCTGCTGCAGCAGAGCGCCGGGCTCTCCGATGGCGATCTTCTAATTGGAGCGGATGTTGACGAAATGCCGGCAGCCCACGCCGTCCGGCTGTTCCGCCAGTGCACGGGGTACCCCGACAAGGTGCACCTGGCGATGCCCTCGTTCCTCTACTCGTTCGAGTTCCCCAGGCGCGACGAGACGATGTACAGGCCCTGGATCCGCGTCTTCAGGGCGCGCGACGCCACGGTGCAGTACTGCCACGGCTGCATCGGCGAGTACGCCCTCGAGGACGCCGGCTGGCACTGCTCGTGGTGCTTCCGCACGCTGGGCGAGATCAGGTTCAAGATGCTCTCGTACTCGCACTCGGACAGGGTCACCGGGCCCGCGATGCTCGACGAGGACCGCCTGCAGCGGGTCGTGTGCAGCGGGGAGGACGTGTTCGGCATGCTGCCCGAGGCGTACACGTGGAAGAGCCTCGTGGGCAACATGGGGCCCGCGTCCCGTGCTCGTTCTGCGGTCCACGTGCCCCGCGCGGTGATCGAGAACACCACCCGCTATTCATTCCTGCTCCCCGGCCACTGCAAGCGCCCGGCGGGAACTACATACATCGAATGAAGCAATTATGTTTGTGAAGGCAATAAGTTGACCCTGTCCAGCAGACCTAAGTATTATTGGGAACTGTAGACACCGGATATTCCAGTGGATATTCCCGTATGGCCGATGACGCCGGTTAGTGACGCCGGACAGCGAGGACTGAGTGAGGGAAAGGGTAAGAGGTAACACGGAGCCAAGGTTCCTATTACGGGCCGGCCAGGGGGGTAAGAGGTAACTAGCGGAACTTCGTTCAGTATACCCTGGGCCCGGGCTGTACAGAACTTAGATCTCACAGGGGTGGAATCTGCCTGGAGATATTTGGGCTCAGCAGCAGTATCTTGTTCTGGCGCCATGGCGGAGCTGGCCGCGGTCAACACGGAGCTGGGGCGCGTGCTGAAGCTGACGGCGCCCGAGTGCGAGGCCCTCGTCGAGCAGGTCTGCGCCAACCTCGAGGCCATCCGGCAGCGGGGCGCCCAGCGCGGCGACAAGGGCTCGCGCAGGTTCGCCGACGCGGCCGCGGGGCTCCTGGGCCAGCGCGACGCCAAGGGCACCGCGGCCCTCGCCTGCGACCACTTCGGCCTCAAGGCCTGGCTGCAGGCCTACGACGTCCTCGCCCAGAAGGTCGCCAAGGCCGACGCCAAGCACAAGTAGCGGGCCAGGGCAGGGCACCCAGCAGCTGGCACAGAAACGCAACAAAGACGGGAAACAAACGTGCACACGAGTTGCTGTATGCGGCACTGCTGGCTTCGGATGGGGGGAAATGCGGCAGATTCGTGTGATGTGGAATTCGGATGGAAGGGGTTCTCTTTTTTCTTTCTGTCGCAGCTGGTGCTACTCTCTCTCTCTCTCCCGACTGGGCATGTGGGCACGGAGGTTCGCACGCGCGGGTGTCCGTCGCTGCCCGGGCAGAGGCCATCGGCAAGTGGTGACCTCATCGAGATATCTCAGCGCGCGTATCGGCGGGGTTATTTTTACCGGCGCCAAATGTGGGGCCAGCAGCAGGCAGCCGGCATCCCGCAGCTGTTCGGCCAGCCCGCCGCGTCCGGCGCCGCGCCCTTTGAACTGCCGCGCGTCATGACCGGCGCCAGCGCCTTCAGCATCCTGAACTCGCGTATTGTCCCTCCCCCGCCGCTTGTTTGCCCCCAGATATTTCTAAAATATCTTACACGTCATCCCCTCGACAGACGGCGGGCAGCCCGCAGGCAGGGCCGCCGCGCCCGCCGCTGCCGGAGCACCCCAGCAGGCGCCCGCCACCGGTCCCGCGCGCGGTGGGGGCGCTCAGCGTGGCGGCCGCGGGCGAGGCCGAGGAGCCGCTCCGCAGAGGCCCGCGAGCACGCAGGGCCAGTTCCCCGCGCCCGCGAGGGGCCGCGGGGCAGAGGGCGGCCGTGGCGGCAGGCACCCCAGACAGCTGGTGAATCCGGGATATTTCTGTGGTGGAATTCCAGCTCACACGTCATCTCGCACGTCACCAGGATGACCCCACGGTGCTCAGGAGGACGATCTTCGTGTCGGGCATCCCGCGGTCCGGCATGGGCGCCGAGGAGTGGTCGGCCGAACTGAGTGCGCCCCGGGGAGATATGGGACTGTGGGGGATCACAGCCGCTGTGCCACGTCGTCGCTGAGAGGGAGGGCACGGTTGGTGTGTGCGCAGAGGTGGCGGTGGAGAAGGTCGAGTACAACAACAAGGGCGTCGTGATGCAACTGGACAGCGTGGACACGGCGCAGAAGGTCTCGGCGATGGGCGTCAGGGGCCTGCACCCCATCCCCAGCCGCAGGCAGATCCGCACCCTGCAGCCCCCGCAGCAGCACCAGCAGCCCCACGAAGCGCACCACGCGGCATCTCCTCCGACCCAGGAGCTGCAGGCGCACGCCGCTGCCGAGGAGCACCAGCAGCCCCAGGCCGCAACGCAGCAGCAGCACACGCTGGCACCGCAGGCGCCCCAGCAGACTGCGTTTGGGCTGGGCGCGCAGATGCCGCAGGCACCTGCTCCACTCCAGAAGCAGCAGCAGCAGCAGGCCGCCCAGGCACCGCAGCCCCAGGGCACGTTCGCCTTCGGGATGGCACAGCTGCCGCAGGCGCAGCCGCAGGTGCCCCCAGCCCTGCAGAAGCAGCCGCAGCAGCCCCAGGGCACGTTTGCGTTCGGGATGAGCGCGCAGCCCCCAGTCCTGCAGAAGCAGCCGCAGCAGCAGCAGCCAGCCCAGGCACCGCAGCCCCAGGGCACGTTTGCATTCGGGATGGGCGCGCAGCCCCCTGCCCTGCAGAAGCAGCCGCAGCAGCAGCAGGCCGCCCAGGCACCGCAGCCCCAGGGCACGTTTGCGTTCGGCGCGCAGGTGCCGCAGGCGCCGCAGCAGTCCCAGGCGCCTGCACCCCTGCAGCAGGCGCCAGCACAGCAGCAGGCTGCCCCGGCGTTCGGCCTCTTCGTGCCCAAGCAGCCCGCGGGGTTCGGGTCGATCCTGCAGCGCCAGATCGCGCAGCAGCAGCAGGGCGCCGCCACCACGCTGCCACAGATCTTCGGGCCGCCGCCCCCGAGCCAGCCGCTCATCTTCGGGCAGCCCCCCGCGGCCGCGGCCCCGGCCGCTGTGCCTGCCCTCCAGGTCACCGCCCCCGCGCCCAGGCACGACGGGGAGCAGCAGGAGCGGAGGCCCGGGGCGGCGCGGGGCGCGTTTGGGCATGCGGGCGCGTACGGCGTGGAGGAGACGGCGGGGGAGGCGGCGCCCGGGCCCGGGTCGGCGCCTGCGACTGCCAAGCCGTCGACGCCCCTGGTGGTCGAGAACCTCGAGGAGAGGACGCCAACGCGCCAGAGGTCGCGGCAGCGGCTGCCGACTCTGAGGGCGCCGCAGCCGCCGAGGCCCGAGTCGCAGCAGCTGGCGGGGAAGAAGTCGACGCTGCGGCTTGGGGACTACTCCAAGGCCGAGAAGGAGAAGATGTGGGAGGACCGGAGGGACGACAAGAGCAAGCGGATGGCCGAGAAGGCCGACAAGGCCAAGCAGGCACGTGGGGGCTTGGTTTCCACCGGTGGTCAGGCCGCCGTGGCGCTAATCGCGGGGGGCGTGAAATGTGCGCGGCTCTTACTTGCAGGACGAGACCTCGCACGTGAACCCCGAGTGCCTCGACATGTGCCCCGAGATGGAGAGGCTCGAGCGAGACATCCGCAACGAGCTCAGCGCCTTTGAGAAGGTGCGCTCCCACTCCCAACGCTCCGGGTGTGCGTTTTGTTGCTGTTGCTGAGGGCGTGGTGTGCGCGGGGCTGTGGCGTCTGTGCGTGCGCTGGTTAACGCGCGTAGGTTAGAACGCCGTACTCTAAACGGCGGCCGAGGGGGCGATCGAGAGGACCGTGCATGCTCGAGCAAATCTCGAGATCGCTCAGAGAGCTCGCATCGTCCCCCCTGGCCGGCCTTTTTGATTCGCGGCCCCCCACTACGGTGGGCGGGTTCGGCACAGAGACGGCGTCGTCTCTGTCATTGTAACACTGCAGCACACAGCTTCTGTCTGAATAAAAGATCACCGTGTAACGTACTTTGTATTCCCCCCGCTGCAGTCGCCTGAAGACCTGGAGTCCGGGAGAGTCGATGGGTTCTGGATGGTCAAGGCCTACAGGAAGAACGCGCAGCAGGACGCCGTGCTGTTCCTTGAGGACGAGCTGCGCCCGCTGCCTGTGCTCTCGGTGAGGGAGACCCTCCCGTCCCATGCCTGCCTGTACTGTTGTCTCACGCGCGGCGGGCGGTGTCTGTGGGACCCCGCAGGAAACGCTTGACCACCTTGTGGACAACGTGCTCATGAACAGCAACCCCTCTGACTTCTGGAATGTGCGCCTGGGCTGAGACCAATACGGGGTTGGCGCTCGGGAGGGCTGAGACGTGGGACTGGTGGGACTCGCAGGTGTTCAACTTTGTGTGGGACCGAGTGAGGTCGATCAGGCAGGACCTGTCGTGCCTCGGCGAGACGAGCCCAGAGGTGGCGCCGATCCTCGAGCGCACCATCCGCTTCCACATCTTCTCTGGCCACCGCATCTGCGAGCACCCGCACGCGCACCTCAACATCTCTGACCTCAACGAGGAGCAGCTCTCCAAGGCCATGAACTCTCTCAACGCCATCTGTGCGCCGCGCTGCCCCCTCGCCCTCTGTTTGTTCCCTTTGGGCTGACGAGCGAGTTGCCGCTCGCCCTTCGCAGACGAGGACGCCAACAAGAACGGCATCGTGTGCCCCAACCAAGCCGAGTTCATGTGAGGGAGCCCTCCCCGCTGCCGCTGCTGGCTCTCCCCGTCGCTCACTGCCGCCCGGGTGCTGGGCCCCAGGGCGTACATGATACTGCACCCCAGGGGCGTCTCGCACATCGGCAACGTGATCTCGGTGCTCCCCGACGAGGTGGCCTTCTCGGAGGAGGTCAGGTTCGCGGGGCAGGTACGGACCGCCGTGCAGTTTGGCTACCACGCGACGTTCATGCGCCTGCTGCGCTCGGCGCCCTACACGTACGCGTGCGTCATGCACCGCCTGATCCACGAGTGCTGGTCGAGGGCCATCCAGCACTTCAAGGCGTCCTCGAGGCGGGTGCGCACTGACTGGGCGCTGCCACCGTGGGGGGAGGGGCTCACTGCTGTCGCCCGCGCAGAACGAGCTGCGGTACACACCAGGGGAGCTGGCCCGCATCTTCGGCTTCCAGGACGGGGACCACGCGCAGTACTTCCTGAAGCACTGCCGGTGCACGGTCGACGACAGCGGCATGATCGACCTCGACCAATACGTCTGGGAGAGCGGTGCGGCCCACACCTCCCGATGTCCGCGCTGACAGGCCCCCTTCCCCGTCCAGACCGCAGAAAGCAGCCGCCACTGCGCATGCTGTCAGCGATCGAGAGGAAGTCGCGCGGCATGACCATCGCTAGGATCATCAACGAGACGAGCAGGATCGAGCATGGGCTCTGCTCGCCTGCTGCGGTGGTGGAGGAGGCGAGGGAGGAAGAGGAGCCCAGGTCAGAGATGGCCGAGGCCGAGGACTCTGTCCCGGGCACCCCCGCCTCGGAGGTCGACGCTGAAGCCGTCGAGGCCTCGCCCGACTCGTCGATGGCGGAGGAGCAGGAGGAGCAGGAGCAGGCGGAGTCAGAGGCCGAAGACGACCAGTTCGAGGACGCAGCGTCGCCGTCTGTCGAGGCGAAGGAGAAGCCGGCGGCTGCAGTCCCTGCGCTCAAGTTCCCGCAGCTGCCGCCCGCGAAGCCCGTGTTCACGTCTGCCGCTGCAACCCCGATCTTCGGGCAGCCGTCCGCTGTGTCGAGCCTGCCGCAGATCTTCGGGGCCCCGCCAGCACAGGCAGCGACCAAGCAGAGCCCCAGGATCACAGCAGCGTCGCCAAAGGAGAAGCCAGCGGCTCTCGATGTGGCCGGCAGCGTGTTCGGCGAGCCCGCGCAGTCGGCCGCCGGCGCGGCGCAGGCCAAGGCCCCGACACCCAAGCAGACGCAGGCTGCGATCGTTCGTCTCTCTCCCAGAGGCCAGCCCCCAGCGGCCCCGTTCGTGTTGCAGCAGCAGCAGCAGCCAGAGGCGCAGCAGGCAGAGGAGGAGGCGGGAGACAAGCAGCTCGAGGAAGAGAACGAGGGGCGCGGGGAGGCAGACAGCGAGATGGAGCACGCGGGGGTCAACACGAGCGACGCCGAGTCGGAAGCAGCAGGTAGCCCCACGCAGGACGAGAACCCCGCCATGATAACAGTGGAGCACATAGAACCGGACGAGCCGTCGGAACCCATCGAGGACAAGGAAGCCGAGGCCCGGGAGGAGGCGCTCAGGGTACGCGTGCTCGCACATGTCGGGCAGGGGCGATTTGTCGATCGGCAACTCACGCTGTCCTACAGAGGTTCGAGCAGGACCGCGAGGAGATCATCCGCAAGGCCATCGCTCTGCCCGTCAACGAGTGCATCGCCATCACGCTCAGCGCCAACTTCGACAACGCGATGAGCTCCGAGATGGTGCTGCCCCCCTCCCTGGCAACGACGCCTGTCGCTGACATCGAGGGAACGCGGGTGCGCAGAGGATGTCGGTGAAGGAGTGGCTGCACTCGCTGCTGACGACGGTGGTGCCCGGGCGGCTGCTGGCGGTGGACAAGGTGCCGTCGCTGGTCATCTGGAAGTGCGCCCTGTTCCTCCCGGAGGACCCGGCCCTGTGCCCCGTGGCCCGCGAGGTCAGCTGGCTGCTCTCCAAGCCCCCTGCAAGGCCCACAGGCGAGACCGCCTTCCGCACGCTCAGGCACGCACGGCATACGCTCTCACAGCCCGGGACTGACCCGCCCGCCGCAGCGTCGACGTGGGCAAGGTCCCCAGCTCCAGCAAGAAGTTCATCACGTGCTTCTCCCGCAGCACAGAGAGCTCCCCTGTGCGAGCCGAGCTGCTCGCCCGCCCTTTGCCCTGAAACACCGTCCCCCCCCCCCGCTTCAGGTGTCCGGAGAGGAGTACGAGGAGGAGATGAGGGGCACGCGGGCGCTGATGTACTTCCTGCCGGCGACAGCGGACCCCGACGCCGCCTGGTGGAGCGGGCAGCGCGACGCCCTGCGCTCGTTCTGCGCCGGCGCGTCGGCAGACGTCCCGCTGCTCGTCGTCAACGCCGCGGGCTTCCTCGCCTCCACCGTCTCTGCGCGGCTGCTCGCGCGGGCGGGCGCGGACGACGACGACGACGGCCTGCCCGAGGCCCGCGAGGTGCTCACGGTGGCCCCGGGCTGCGCGCTCGAGCAGCTGGCCAGCGCCCTGTACGCGGGCTGCGTGTGGCTCAGCTCCAACGCGCCCCCGCAGCCCAACGTCTGCACCGCCAGCCTCAAGCGTACGCGGGAGGGAGGGGGGAGGGGGGAGGAGGAGGAGGCAGCAGCCAGCGCGTGCTCTAACGTCGCTTGCGGCTGCAGGGCTGATCGAGACGAGGGCGTCGTACTACGCGCTGTACGCGACGCCCGCCGAGAGCGACGAGGACGTCGACGCAGACGCGAAGCTGCGCTGCTACGTGGGCGCGTACAACACGGTCGTCAGGCTGCTGGCCGACGAGGTCTCGTCGCCGGCGACGCGCGCGCTGCGCTGGCCCCCGCGCCAGTGCGCCCAGCTGCGCCTGGCGGCCCACGTGCCCGACGCCGAGTCGGCGGCCGTCCGCGAGTCGGACCTGCTCAGCGCGTCGTGGAACTCGCCCGACCGCCTGGGCTACACGTCCTCGCTCGTCCTGGGCGCGCGCCTGCCGCTGTTCCCCGGCGCGCTGGTCGCCAGCCCGGCGACGGGCGGGGCCGCCTGCGTGGAGACGGCGCCCGGCGTGCGCATCGCGCTGAGCGAGGCGCTGCTGCGGTTCTTCGAGGACAGCGGGGCCTCGCCCGCGGAGGCGGCCGCTGCTGCGCGGGACGTGTGCGCCGTGCCGGCGTGCGCGCTGCCGAGGGCCGTCGTCGTGCAGGCGGCGGGGTTCCGGGCCGCGGGCGTCGCCGAGCACGAGGCGAGGTTCGCGGAGCTGCCGGCGTCGCACTACGACGCGGCCCGCAGGGAGGCGGTCGTGCCGGCGGCCATCCCGGGGCTCGAGGAGGCGCTCAGGGGCCCGCACAGCCCACCACCCGCCAAGCGCTGCAAGGTGGTCGCCGCAGACGCGACCGAAAGCGACGCGGACGCGATGCAGGACGCGGGGGAGGGGGAGGAGGAGGAGGCAATTGATGGCGAGGGGGAGATGGAGGGGCCCGTGAGGGTGGACAGGATGGACAAGACGTCGAGGCTGGTGGCCACGAGCCTGCTCATGCTCATCGAGCGCATGCGGCGCGAGAGGGACGAGTTCAGAGAGAGGGTCCTCAAGAGACGCTGAGGCCCGGTCTTACGCTTCTCCCCCCTCACAGTCTCGCCATCGAGCTTTAATTCAATTCCGCCTTTCCCCGTCCGAGAAATATCTTGCGGCGGCGTGGGACGTGGCAAGGAAATTCCCTGCGGTTTGATGGAAAAGGCCTGTTGCGTGGGTGACGATGAGATTTTCGTGGTGCTTTCTGTTGTTTTTTCATTTTCGCCAAGGGCTGTTGTGTTCGAACGATTGTTGCCGAGGCAACCAACCTCCACCACCACCCTCACAAGAATGTCGTCGTGCTGCCAGCAGGCCCCCGCCACGGGCTCGCACGTGATCATCGGGGTCCACGTGCCCCACCGCGCCGAGCACGCCCTCCAGGTCCAGGGCGTCCTCACCAAGGTGCGGGGTCCCCCATTGGTTGGCTGGCCCATGCCAAAAACAGAACACCCCTTTGAGACAACAAACCAACATACGTACACGCTTCCCCCCCTTCGCGTGGCGGCGGCGCAGTACGGCAAGTGCATCAAGACGCGCCTGGGCCTGCACGACCCCGAGCACGACAGCGGCGTGATCCTGCTCGAGATGCTCGTGCGTCGCCCCAGCAACGGGTTTGCTGGCAATCGGGAATCTAATTTTCGATTGTTGCGATGCGTGCGCGCGTGTCCGTGTGCCGCTCGCGCAGCCCTGCCAGTGCTACGGCGAGTTCGAGACGCAGCTGAGCGCCGCTGGGGCCACCATCCAGAGGATGACGTTCGCCCACTGAGCCGGTCCCGAGTCCTCCCTTGTCCCCACCCGCATCCCGCTACGCTGCTTCTCTCTCGATTCCCCCCGCACGCCCACAGTAGTGCTGTGTGACACGCAAGAACAGCAAAAGCAACTGCAAATGTGATCCAACAACACGTGGTCATTCGAGTCAATTCCGCGCCCGCACGCCACGTCAGCGGAGCGGGAGGAAGAGGGAGTAGGGGGGCCAGTAGAGCTGGTCGAGGACGTCTGTCCAGAGCACGCGCGTGAGGTCGAGGGCCAGCGCCTCCTCGAAGCCAAAGGCGAACCGCTGGCCCAGCAGCCGCACGACGCCCGCGTGGCCCTTCTCGCACGCCGTCTGCAGCACCTCGCGCGCGGGCACCGCCGCCTTGGGCAGCGCGAACGGCTCCTCGCCCAGCATCTCCACAACTGCGAATTGAGAAATTGAATCTGAATCTGAATTGGATTGGTTTGATTTGGATTTGGTTTGAAATAAGATTGGGAATTTGGATCTGTACTTTGGGTCATGCCGGTCGTGCACGCGCCCAGGAGGGCAGCGCAGCCGTTCTGGGCGGCGTCCGAGGCGTCGAGGCAGAAGGGCGGCTGGCCGAGGAGGCGGACGACGTCGGCGTGGCCCCACGTGCAGGCGGTGCGCAGCGCCTCGGAGCCACGCGAGCGCGCGTCGGCGGTGGCGAGCGAGTACGGGGGCTCCGACAGCACGCGGACGACGGCCGTGTGCCCCAGGAGGCACGCCGAGCGCAGGCAGTCGCAGTCGCTGGCCCTGGCGTCGTCCCCGCAGAGGCCGAACGGCGGCTGTGAATGTCCCCGCGAATCAGTTGGTTTCAATTTGATTTCCGTTTTATTTTGAATTGCGGAATTGGGAGGACTTGTTTCTTTGCCGTTACCTTGGAGAGCTCGCGGACAATGGCAGCGTGGCCCCAGTGGCAGGCGAGCCAGAGCGCGCCCTTGTCCGCGCCGTGCGCCGCCAGGGTGGCCTCGAGCCGCGACATGGGGCTCTGCGCGTTCTTCTGCCGCTGCGTCCTGCGCGCGTCGCTGGCGAAGAGGAAGTACGGCTGCGCGGCCAGCAGCCGCACGACGCCCGCGTGGCCCCACAGGCACGCCGACAGCAGCGGCCTGAACGTGTCCGCGGGGTCCGCGCAGCCCGCGGCGAGGGGCTCCGGGGACCCCGAGACGCACGCGAGCAGCGCGGGCTCGGCCAGCGCCCTCGACATCTCGTAGGGCGGCGCGCGCAGCAGGCGGACGACCTCGACGAGCGGCACGGCGCAGGAGACGAGCAGGCGGCGGCAGGGGGGTATCGCGTCGCCCTCGAGGTAGAACCCCGAGACCAGCGAGAGGTGCAGGAACACGTAGTTGCACATGAGCTGCGCGAGGGCCGCGCCGCGCGCCGCGCTGTACTCCCTGCACCCCCAGAGCGCGGTCCTGACGACCTCGGCCTCGAACGCGCAGAGCGAGCGCGGGAGCGACCTGTGCAGCGTCGTCGCGACGTGCAGCGCCGAGTACGCGTCGCCCAGCGCGAAGCAGCGCACGAGCCAGTCGCAGAGGGCCGGGAGGACCTCGAGCCTACGCTCCAGGGCCCTCCGCAGGCACGGCGACATGAGCGCGGCGGGGAACGCGGCCCCGAGGCCCACGAGCTCGCGGGCGCTGCGCACGGCGGGGACCACGAAGCTCCTGAGCAGCCACGCCGTGCGCAGCTCGCCCAGCGACGACGCCCTCCTCTCGTCCCTCTTGAGCTTCTTCATAGCGGGGGCGCAAGCGGGCAAATCAATCAAACCCGGCACAAGCGTTTGAATTTCGGTGACGAATCCGGTAGGCGCGAATACCAAATACCAATACCAATACTGCTACGGAGGGCGAGAGAGGAGAGGGGGAGAGGGGAGGAGGGACCGCATGGGGGGGGCGTGATGAGCGCGTAGGCAATGTGGGGCTTTTGATTTTGCAAAGGCTGTTGCGAAACAAAAAGGGGGGAGGGATGAAAGAAAGAAATGGTGGAGAAGCCGTCAGGGTGTGGGGAGGTTGTTGCGATGTGGGGGGATGGGTGTGGTGGAGTAGTTCTTTCCTCTCTCGGGGGGTGTGGGTGGGCGAGGGAAAGCAGAGCCCGGCAACTCTACGAGCGCCCGCGGAGCCCTCTTTACCTCTCCCAGGCCGAAGGCGGGGGGACCTGTGCTCCCGCCTGCGCCTGTACCTGCGCCTGAGCCTGAGCAGACGGCGACGACAGAGAGCCCATCATCGGCATGTGCTGCTGCTGCTGAGACTGCTGCTGCTGTTGCTGCTGCTGCGACTGCTGCGACTGAATCCGCGGCAGGGTCGGGAACAGGTGCGAGGGCAGCGGCAGCAGCTGCGACTGGTGCGTCGTCATCGACATACTTCGTCTTTGCTTGCTGCCCTCGTACTGCTGCTGCGCCTGCTGCTGCTGCTGCTGCTGCTGCGACTGCTGCTGCTGGTCGAACGAGAAGACAAAGGGACCCGACGGGGGCGCCTGGGCGAGGCTGTTGCCGTAGTGCCGCGGCGAGCCCAGCGACTGGCCGGGCGGCGTGCCGAAGAAGCCCGCCGTGAGCGTCGGCGTGTGCGTGGGCATCGGCGACTGCTGCATCGGCGACGTCGGGTTCGCCGACGACGGCGGCACGATGCTCAGCGGCGGCGGCGACGTCGGCGGGCGCGTCGTCATGCCCGACGGCGGCGACATCGCAAACTGCGGCGTCGGCGTGCGCGTCGGCACCGCGTACGCCAGCATCGGCACCGCCGACCCCACCGGCGGCGGCGGCAGCGGCGGCGCCGCCCCCGACACGCCCAGCGGCGACATCGACTGGTCGCCCGCCGACGCCGCCGCCAGCGACCCGATCGGGAAAACCCCCTGCTGCTGCGACTGCTGCTGTTGCTGCTGCTGCTGCTGCGACGATGACGTGTTGCCGCGCCGCGACGCCGACGCGGACAGGTGCGTCGACAGCGCGCGCGGCGGCGTCGAGGCGACCGAGACGTGGTACGGGGCGATCGACAGCGGCGTGTGAGGCGACGGCGAGCGCTGCAGCGGGGCGCTGACCATTCTCTGCGGCGCCATGACGGGCATCGCAGCGAAGAGCCCCGAGGGGTTGACGCTCATCCCCACGTTGATCCCCATGCCCATGCCCATGCCCATGCCCATGCCCATTCCCATGCCCATGCCCATCCCCATGCCCTGCGCGGACATGCGCGGCGGCTGCGGCAGGAACGCCGGGGCGCTCGTCGACGCGACGCTGGGGGGCGTCGGCGAGCGGATCGTGTAGGCGAGGGCCGCGGGCGGCGTCATGCCCCGCGGGGGGCCCTGCTGGCAGAAGAGCCCGAACGGCGAGCTGCCCGGCGAGACATCGGGCGCGTCGACCGCCGGCGACTGCGGCGGCGTGATGTACGTCGACAGCCTGGGGTTCGCCAGGTACAGCAGCGTGGGCTCCACCACGTCCCCCTGCCTCTCGTGCTGCGCGCGACGCCCCCCCGCACAGTTTAGAATTGGGTTTCGAATTGAATTTCAATTGGGGGGAAATGGGGAATCTCGCCCGCCCTTCCCCCCCGCTCCCTTTGGGCGCGCGGCGTGCCTTGAGGATGTGGCGGCTGAAGTTAGCAGCCATGCGGAGCTGGCAGCCGCGGAAGAAGCAGACCCAGTTGCCGCGCTTGTCCTGGCGGAAGAGCTTGAGGCCGTACTTGATCATCTGGCCCCGCAGCTGCGTGCCGCGCCGCACGGGCTCGCGCGGGACCGTGTACTGCTCGCCGTCCACGACGATGACATCCTGCATTTGGGGGCACCCCAGGGGGCAGCCAGTCAGCAAACAGGCACAGGGGTCATCGGAAGGCAGGAAGGAAGGGGGCCGCGTGGCCACATCAACAAGCGAGTAAAAGAGGAAGCGGGCGCGAATTATGTCAGTTTTCCCGCAATTTCGCCTGCTATGTTGGGCAGGGCGCACCCTGTCCTGCGGCATGACCGACTCGAGCAGGTTGGCAGACGACGGCGGCTCGTGGTCGTCGGCGATGTGGATGCCCAGCGCCACTTTCGTGGGGAACAACCTGAGAAATTTCCGAGTAAGACTGCAGCCGCCTGGAAATTCCGCCGCGCGCGCGCCCGGTGGGGGGTGTTGTGCGCGCGCGCTGGTGGGCGTTGCTCCGCACCTCTTGCAGCTGTCGTACGGGCACGGAAAACCCTGGGCCGACTGCCCCGTGGGCGAGACGTCCATCTCCTCGTCTGCACCGGCGAGCAATGCATATTAGGCTCGCAATTTAAGCCCCCCATCGGCCCCTTCAGGCCGCGAGAGAGAGGGGAGTGTTTAAATTATTCCAAGTGAATTGAATTCAATTAGTCCGACTTGAAAAGTGCACGGCGCGGCGGCGACGGCGGCGGCGGGATTACCATTGTGGTACGCATCGGTGGGCGGCACGCTGGACGCCTCGGCCATGGCGCAGAGGGCGGCGGCCGCCGCGTTGGCCCTGCCGGGGCTCGCGGGCGCCGCGCCCGCGTTGTGCTGCACTGGCGCCGCCATTTCTCCGGCGGGCTCGCAGCCCAGCGCGTAGACAACGTCGCCTCTCCGCGCCTCGTTCCGCGCGAACTCGACGGCAGGGCTGTGGTGCTGCGGCCTCGGCGCGTACATTTTCCCCTCGGCAAAGGTCTTCTTCGGTGCCTCCGGAGCGGGCGAGTTGTTTGGGGCAGGCGCTCACACAACGACGACGCTGGTGCGGGAAAAAACGCAAAAGCGAAAGGGCCGGAAAACGCGCTCGGCGGGCAACGACGGCACTGGCGGGGTCGGGTCGGCTGGCGCTGCACGTGCGCGGGTGGGCGGAGGGAGGCGGGAGCCGGGGGGTGCTGGTGGGGCGGTGTGGGGTCGCTGAGGCCGCGCAGGTGGTGGGTGGGGGGGGCGACTGGGTGTTTTCGGCGACGTGCCCCTGGTTTGCAATAAATGTGCCTTTGCTGGTTTTTTTACGCACAGAGTGCACGTGTGGAGCTTAGTGAAAAGAGCCCGGTAAACGTCGAGGAATTTTCTCGAGAAGAGTCCGCGAATGACATCAGCAGGGGGCGTACCTGCGCCTGTTGTTTTTCTCAGGTTTTCCTCACTGTTTCCTCGCCGCCGACAACAATGCCCAGTAGATTCTCCGGCGCCCGGTGGCAGCGACGCGCGCCACGGCGCCCGGGCGGCGCCGCCGTGCCGCCCCGGTGCCCCGGTGCCAACCGCCACCAGAAAGCGGGGGGTCCGATCGATCAAAAATCGTTTAAAAGGTTCAGGCAACACAGGAGAAAACTCCGAAACATCCCGGAAAGCAGTCCCCGATTGAATTCAAATAACCGCGCAAGCCCTCGGGGACCGGACAATCAACCTTGGGTTCCTCGCCACAGGGCTCGGTCTGGCAGCGCCACGGCGCAATCCTTGCGGGGGGTGACCGGAAGGTGTGGGGGGTTTCTGCGACGTGCAGTTCCCCAAATTCTCCGCGGTGACTGTAACAGGGAGGTAGGTGCAATAGGGGAAAAATCGCTACCAAAGATAAAGAGGTTGCACTGGCCGGGACTCGAACCCGGATCGCCCGCGTGGCAGGCGAGCATTCTACCCTTAGACCACCAGTGCTTCACATATAGCAACGTAGAGACGCACCAACCGAACGCCGCAATTGGCGCTGTGCAATGGTTGCAACACCTCCTGTCCGCGGGCGCAGGAGGGCGGTCCCCGGGCGCTCTCAGCTCCCCGCTGCCGTTCCCCCTAATATCACCGGCGCAACCGTTGCACACCGGACAAAGCACCGCTTCCGGTAGCGAACACAATCCGTAGCAAACAGGCACAGCGCCCGGATACCGCTCCCCCAAATCTCCGCGGCGAAGAGAGCCTGCCACACCGCCGGCGAAAAACGCCCCTTGGCCCCCCAACAGTGCCGTCTCTCCCCTCCCTCCCTCTCTCTCGCTCTCTCACTCACCACCCCCAGCCACTCGACAGGAGAATGGCACGCACTCCGCCGGAGCAGGCCGTCTACGACGCCATCGTCGCCGGCGAGGCGCCCTCCGCGCAGTCCGCGGCCGCAGAGGCGCTCGGGGCCGGCGTGCAGGCGGACCGCGTGCTGCGCGGGTCGCTGATGCCGGCGATGGCAGAGGTCGGGCGGCTCTTCGAGGACGGCGAGTACTTCGTGCCCGAGCTGCTCGTCGCGGCCCGCGCCATGAAGGCCGTGCTCGAGGTGCTGCGCCCGCAGCTCGTGGCCGGCGCCGCGGGATCGGGCGCGGGCCGCGTCGTCGTCGGGACTGTCAAGGGCGACATACACGATATCGGTGAG
>CACRSC010000111.1:11017-72500 GCA_902651635.1 Mastigamoeba balamuthi
TCGCGGTGTCGTTTACGTGGTCGGCGTAGACCTGGAGAACCGTCGAGTCGGTGACGTACTCCTCGGTCTCGCTGCGTTCGGTGTGCTGTACCCTCTGCCCGACGTCACGCTGATTAGACAGGAACCCCGGTGCGAATGAGCAGAGGGTGCGCGGCGCACAGTCGGTGTTGCCGACGTAGAGTACTGGCTGCTAGCGCAGTAGGTCATCTGCGCCAAGCATCTGCACAGCTCCGCAACCCCGCTTCCAGACGACGCCCGCGAAGACGGAGACGACGACGATGACGACCTCGGCGAGACAGACGGAGAGGACGAGCAGACGGGCGGCGTGGCTCCCAGAGAGCCCACCAGCGCCGCCGCGTCCGCAGCAGCAGGTCCGCCAGCAGCGCGCGGCGCCTGGCCGGCGACGCGCAGCAGCTCCGCGCACGGACGCCCCGCGACGGGGGCGACCTCCTGCAGCTCGGGCCCCTCGGCACGACGCACCCTCTCGCCCTGCTCGTGAAGCGCGTTGGGTTTGCGTGTCAGATATTTGATTCCGTGAAATTCCGGGAAATTGGCGCGCGAATTTATCCTCCCCGTTTTTCCGTTTTTTCTTCAACAGAAAAGCAGAAGGGGGGTGAATTCAAAGCCCAATTTAATCAGAAATCAGCTGATTTTCCGGTGGAGGGGCACGCACAGCTTTCTCCAAGTCGACGACCGGCCCCGACGACGCCTCGAGGTCGCCCCCGCCCAGCTCAAGCGGCGCCGAACACGAGATCGAATTCGGCCCCTGCGCGACCCCTTTGGCGGCCGGCGCCTCCGCGCCAGCGCCACCGAACGGCCCGGCGCACACGAGCCTCGCGACGAGGGCACGAGCGCGGCCGAGAAGGGGGCACAGGGTCTTGGCGAGCCGGCGGGCGCACGAGACGGCGGCCCCGAGGACGTTGAGGGCGAACTTGGGCAGGACGTACGAGACGAAGACGAGCCAGGCGACGGCCTCGAGCACGTCGCCCACGCCGATCGGGCGGTCGCCGTGCTTCTTGTGGACCCACGGGCGCGGGTCCACGCAGTCGGCGAGCCCGTCCTCGTCGATGTCGCTGTCCGAGTCCTCCACGCCGCACCCGCAGACGCCTGGGGCCGTCTTGCGGGGGTCGGCGGGGCAGCCGTCGATGCAGTCGAGCGTCGAGTCGCCGTCGCTGTCGTTCTCGGCGACGCCGCACCCGCAGACGCCTGGGGCCGTCTTGCGGGGGTCGGCGGGGCACGCGTCGACGCAGTCCAACGTCCGGTCGCCGTCCGTGTCGCGGTCTGGAACACCGCATCCGCAGACGCCGGTCGCGTTGAACTTGGAGGGGTCGTCGGGGCACACGTCCACGCAGTCCAACGTGGCGTCGCCGTCCGTGTCGCGGTCTGGAACACCGCATCCGCAGACGCCGGTCTCGTCGAACTTGGCGGGGTCGTCGGGGCACACGTCCTCGCAGTCGAGGTAGCCGTCGCCATCCCGGTCGCCGAGTGCATACGGGGGCAGCACGTACGACAGCAGCGACCGCACGCGCCCGCCTGGGATTTGGCGCCAGAGGGTAAATAAAAAAGCAATTTTAGCAACAAGCCGGAGGGTTGGGGGGGGGGACGAGGGCTACGTACACTCGTCGACAGAGATGTCGGGGGGTTTGCCTCCGCCAGTCTGGACCGCGTCCTGGAGGCTGGCAAAGGCTGGCCTGGAAACGAACGCCAGGAGGAGAAACAGCACAACTGCGCGCACGAAGGTAACCCGCATTGCTAATGCTCTAGACACTAACAATGCCGTAAATTAAAAGTGGGCGCAAGTATCGCCTTTTATACTAGCCCCTATGACGTAACTTTTTCCGCGAAAACAAAAAATCTTGTGTGGCATGTCACCACGTGGCGTAGGTGAATCTCCGGCATGCCCGGCGGGCGACCGAGCACTGGGGGTAGTGCGAGAACGCCAGCGGGTGGCTGGGAGAATCGATTTGACGCTCGTATTTCGTGTTGCGAGATTTTTCTAAGTGGTGAGGCGCCGCCGCCGGTAGCGGGCTTCTGCGAGGTAGTCATCGGCACGCGCGCGTTACCAGGCTCTGCGATCGGCTGGCGGGCCCGTGGGGCCACGTAGTTCGGGGCCGGGTTGCCCGGAGCGACCGCCAGACCTCGCCGTATCCGACTTTTCACAGGCTCCCCCAAACCCCACGGTTTTTTTCCCAGTCCACACCCCTCCCGTCGCCGTTTATGACACTATAACCCCCCCCTTCCTCACGTGCGGACCACTGGCTCCGCCGACAACAACGCCCGCCCGCGGCAACAACGCCCGCCCGCACGCGGCGAGGCTAGGATGGGGGGACACGGCGATTCCTCAGGGCTGACGCGCGCCAAGAAACAAGTAAGGGGGGCGAGTGCCCTCCCGCGAGCGCGGGGACAAGACCGACGCGCCGCCAGCCATCTCCTCGCCGGCAGCGACAACACCCGCGACCCGTCGGCGAGCCAGAGTGCGTCCGGGCTCAGCTCGCAGTCCGTAGGGACTTGTGCCGGGAAAATGGCGGGCCGCAAAGCACTCAGGGCAAGCGGAGATAAGATGTCAACATGGGATCGTAGTCCGCGCGGGCGATTGTTGAGGTGAATTGCAACCTTATTCCTGTTCTTCATTTCGAGCCGCAGTCGCCCGTTCTTGAATTCTGAGATTCGGTCTTTGAGATTCTACCGGAGATTTTTTTTTCGCCTGCAGGAGCTGATATTCCTTTTCCCGCGCGCGCGAGAGATGGAGAGCGGCGCCCTGTCTCTGTGCCGCGTCGCCCTCCCGAACCCGTCGCGTTCGCCGCTTCTGCTGCGGTCGCTGCCCCCTCGCGGCGTCGCTGTCGGCGCCGCCCCTCGCTCCCTCGTCGTCGTCCACCCCGACGCGCCCCCCGCCGCCTTCTCTCTGCCCTGCCCCGCCGTCGACGCCGCCCTCCTCGCGTCCTCGGCCACCCTCGTCGTCCTCACCGACGACAGCCGCGTCTGGTGGGTGCCCCTCGGGCCCGGCGGCGGCATGGGCATGCCCGCGCGCGGTGGCGGCGGCGGCGGCGTCGACGGCAGCGCGGCCGCCGCGGGCCCCCAGCAGCGCCGCGGCGTCACGATCGTCGATGACGTCACGACGAGGTCGGAGTTTGTCGACGGGGCGAGGTGCCTCGCGGTGTGCGAGGAGCGGCGGGCGGTGGTGGCGGCGTGCGGGGCGCGCGTCGCGGTGCTGTCGCCGCAGGGCTGTGACGTTGCAATGACGTTGCAGCTGCCCCAGGGGTGCTCGCCGTGCTGCGTGGCCACCCCCGACGCGTGGGGCGGCTGCACCGAGGCGCTGCGCGGGGTGCTGGCCGCGGCTGCAGGCCTCGAGGGAGTGCCCGGCCCGGGGGTCGCAGTCGTCGGTGACACGCGCGGCGACGTTCTGCTGGTGCCGCTGGTCGCGGACGCCATTCCCCAGCGATTCCATTCTGCCCCTGTAGATTTTTTCGCACAATTTTCTATGCAAAACTGTGTCTCACCCAGCTCATTCAGGGGCCCGTCAGGATGATCCAGTTTGTGGTGCACGACGGCGGAGACGCGGCTCCTGCAGACTCGCTCGTTGTTGCACGGTACGCCCTCGGAATCACGGCAAGCCGAAGTACGCTCACAGTTGCCGCGGCCCTGCAGAGAAAGAAGCGCTCATGTGTGGTGGACGTCATCGTCTGGCATCAGCTGCTCGTTCTCTGTTTCCCTGGACAGCATCCTGCAATCGCCCTTCAACGACGTCGCGTGCCTCGTGGTGCGTTAGGAGTGCCCGTTAGCGCGTCTGCTAAACTGCTGCTCCGACCAGAACGGCGATCTGCTGTGCGCGATGGAAGACCGGATAGTGTGTGTGCCGATGTTCGAGCAGCCCGAGGCGTTCGGCGCAAACTCCGTGTCCAACAGGCCCTTGGGTGTCGCGCCCTTCCGGCACACATCGCGACTGTGCTGGTGCACAAGCGGGGCTGGCCACAGAGCTTTGGCTTTGACCAGAACTGGGAACCTTCTACTGCTGCCGCTCTTCGCCGAGAGTTCCAACGGCCAGCCCTCAAGTCAAGCAGGATTCGCCGAGATTCGCGCATCGATCGGGATGGTAACTGCTCAGGAGAGGGCTCTCGTGGAGATAGGAAGGTGGCAGCTGCGGCAGATGTCGAGGATCGAGGAGGCTGTACACACCCTCCAAGACGCCAGGTCCGGTCGTATTACCTGCGCGGGAACGCTTTCAGAGCAGGGTGACGCTATCCTCGTCGAACTGTCTTGGCCAGCTGCTTCCTCCGAGACAGTCTTCAACGGTTGCGCACAAGACACCTTGAACCCTGTCTCAACCGCCATCCAGTGGTCGTCGATACGGCGACGGTCCCGTCGGAGTTTTCTTCTCGAGTCGAGCAGACTGTGCGGAACGTTGCCGGGAAGGGCCCGTGGTACACTTTTGAACACTGGCCCCGGCCCCGCGCAACTCATGTCCCTTGTCCCAATAGTGCCGTTCGAGTACCCATCGATCCACGAGTTGCCTTCGCGACTTTGTCTATTTCTCTCGTGTTCTCCTTGGAGCCTGGAGTGGCCAAAGGTGGGCAGTGAGCCTTCTGTCGTTTCTCATGAACCCGCCAGCCGATCTGTTTGAGCGAGTGCGCTTCTATGGACAACAGTCGCTGCCGGTGGCCGATGCTCTCAAGTCGTTGTACCTATTCCCCTGGGGCAACGACAGCTTCACCATGCCAGTGTCCAAGCTCTCCTATGATTGCCTGGATTTGTCCAAGAGTGCACAGGCGGCATCTCCCTGCAGGTCCACGCCGCGCCAAATGTTCTTCCCCTTCAAGACCTTCGAGGAGGCAGTGGCAGCGCTCGTTCCATACGATCGTCTCGTTGGCGCTCCCAGCAGGCCATCACCCCTGCAGCTCCACTTTCTCACCGGCACTGGGAAAGCGTTCTCGCTGGTCCTCAGGCCCACAGGTATGCCGCACCCTCTCCTATCGCGTCTCAACTGTTGGGCAGCGGGTGGGATAACAGCCGAGGTCGCAACGGATTTTCCAGCAGTTTCGGAAGCAGTGTGCTTTGCCTTGAGACGGAGGTCACATGGAGGTTTTCCATCCATTCCTGGGCTCGACCGCGTCCGGTCAAGCATGCGAGAACTGCTCGGCAACTTCAACGATATTGACTACCGACGGTTTGTTGCTGTTCCCCCACTCTTGCTTGGCTTACGCAACTGCTGCAGGATAAGCACATCAGGAGACGGCTTCCAGAGACTGTGGTCTCAGGTCCAGGCCCTCCATTCTTCATTAAGCGAGCAACTCTCTGTCGCGTGTCGATAGTCTGAGAAAACAAGCGCGACCTTAGGTAATAGTATGTTTATACGTCTTGGTCTTCGTCGTTCAGGAGCCACTCAAAGTCGTCGTCTGTCCCCTGAGCTGCGGAACAGGTCATCCCTGTGCGCTGCTGCGACCTGAGTGGTGGCGGAGGTGGCGGCACTGGCTTGGTTCGCTGTATGGGAGCTGCTGGCTGCGAGGGTGATAGCACTGGCGACTGGGTATGAGCGGCAGGATGGTGTGCAGCAGGAGGCGGCGCCAGCGGTCTCTGTGGTGTCGACGGGGCGGAGAGTTTGAACGCAGTCTGCTGGGACTGGAGGGTCAGGGTCGCATCCGAGTCCGAGTCTCCCGAGCAGTCGTCCATCTGCGATTGCGTTTGCGTCCTCCCCAATGGAGCCTTCGCTTTGATCGGTGTTGACTGGGCCGAGACAGAGTCCAGCTTGTCGGCGAGAGGAAGCGCCGCTGCCTGCGAGCTCGATTGCGGAGCAGGCGTGTACGGCGTGATCCTCTCGGCCAGGTTCAGAGCTTTCAGCACCGCGGTCTCGTATCTGTGGTCTACGGCACGTGAGATGCTTACGGTTACGGTGCAATGCGAGACGAACAGAAGTCTTCTGGGTCGTCGGGGAACTCGCTATGGAGCGCCGAGGGGAGGATGTCCCTTCCAAGCGCAGAGGACATCATCGAGTCTTCGACGAGCAGCACAGAGAAGATGGCGTCCTGCAGAGTTACCTCCTCATGCATCATCAGCTTCGCGTGGGCTGTAGTCCAGTTGTCAGTGTATACGCATACAGCAGTCTTATCACAAATAACCTTCCCCTATCCTGATAAGGCTCTCCAGCAACCTGATTGTAGACCTGGCCGACTCTGTCGTGTCGGATCTTCTCTGTCGCTGGTAGTACTCTGACAGGACCGTCTGGGCATCATCCGTCATGACAGGTTGGATCGTCTTGACGAAATCTGCGAAGCGGTGAGAAAGGTGGGCTGAATGGCGTGTCGCATCGCACTGAGATAGGTCTGCAGTTTATCCACAGGCCAAACCGAGTGCTTCTGGGGAGCAATCTGCATGCCTTCCTCTCCAGACCCCGACCTCTGGAACAGAGTTAGAAGACGTGGGCGTGTACAACTGAAAGTTACCGAGGTCAGAATGAAGTTGGCGACCTTCTCGTCCCACTCGTCGTTCTGGGTGTCCAGCATGACCAAAACCATGTCAAAGCGGCTCAGCAGTGGCGCGTCGAGTGCCAAGTTCACTGAGAGGCCTGGCAGGGGCGTGAGATCCGTATGAAGCACTATTTGGCTCACTCTGCGAAGGATCGAACCGTCCCTTGGCGTTTGTGGCTGCCAGGACGGCTGCGCGTGTGTGTAGCTGGCACACGATGCCCGCCTTTGCGACAGAGACAGTTTGCTGCTCCATTGCCTCGTGCACTGTCGTGCGGTCGCGCTCCTTGATGGCCCCGAACTCGTCCACGCAACAGACGCCGCCATCCGCAAGAACAAGAGCGCCAGCCTCCAAGATCCACTCGCCACCGGGCTCCCTCGTGGCCGCGCACGTCAATCCAGCGACCGACGTGCCTCCGCCGGTGGTTTGCACGTGCCTCGGGCCCAGCTTGGCGGCGAACTTCAGGAACTGCGATTTCCCCGTTCCCGGCTCTCCGACGAGCAGAAGGTGGCACTGCCCTCTGATTTTCATGCCCGAGGCGTCCTGCTTGGAGGTCCCGCCGATGAGCACCAGGGCGACCGCCAGCTTGACGACGTAGAGGCCATACAGTGAAGGGCATATGCTGGAGATAATCTCGTCTCTCGCTGGCAGCGCAGTCAGTCGTAGGATAGGGAAAGTGATGGCGAACCAATGAGCGGGTTATCTGCGTGCCTCTGCCAGAAGGCAGCAAACTCGGCGCGAAGCTCCTCGGTGATCCCCGTCGATGAACCCTCGCTCTCGTTGTCGGCCCTCACGTTGTTGGCCACGACGACGACTTCGACGTCGCAGCGCTCTCCGTCGCGCTCCGTCTTCCACCGGGTGCGCACTTGTCCGACGACGGTGACCGAGTCGCCCGGCTGGCACTTGTCCACCATGTCGTCCAGCAGCACCACCGTGATCTGCCGAGGAATGCTGCCGACGCCGACTTTGTGCGACTGCTCCTGGATCTTCACCTCCTGGAGGTCCCTGTACTCCGTCTCTCCCTCGACCTGCTTGAACGACCTCCCCTGGCAGTCCTTCGTCTCGCAGGCCGACGGCAGCTCGAACTGAAACCCACTGCGCACTCCCGGTCAGACAGGCGCACTCGCACGAGCCTCGCTTGCGCAGCAAACCTCTCAAAGACGGCCTCCAGGGGCCTCGGAAGGACCTTGTTGCACTTTGTGCAGCGGTACTTGCGCCTGTACTCTAGCAGCCTGGCAGAGCCCGTCCTGACAACTGTCCCCTGCAGCTCAAGGAACTTCCCTGCAGAGACGAGGAGCTGAGTCGCACGGCACGGCAGCAAGATGGGGGAAGGAGGCGACCGACCGACGTCGGAGGAGCGCGGGAGGGTGTCCCTGCAGATCTCGGGGCACATGTGGAGGTTCTCGAGGCGCACGTGCACGCGCGTCTTGACGCAGTCGGCGCCCAGCGAGTCGTCGTGGCCGCCGCCGGCGTCCTCGAGCAGCTTCTGCTGCGCGCTCTCGAGCGCCCTGTCGAAGAGCTCGAACAGCTCCTGGGGGTACGCCAGCAGCAGCGACCCCACCTTCTGGTCGTCCTCCAGGACCCACATGAAGCTGTGCCACACAAGAGTGAATTCCTGGAGTGATGACGCAACGCAGGGCTTTCTCGGAGAGCGGGGGGAAGGGGCGGCCGGCGCAACTTGGTGACGACGCCGTAGTGCGCGTTGGGGTCGTCGGCGTGCAGGATGTTCAGGACCTCGCGCTCGTGGTGCCCGAGGAGGTACACCTGGAAAAACAGCGAGTACTCCTCCTGCGTGAAGCTCTCGTACGGGTACGGGCAGTAGTTCCGCGGCATCCTCTGCGCGCGCGAGGCCTGTCTTAAGGAAGAAATAATGAAGAAAAATCTGGATTCGGGTGTCTTTCAGATATCACGATCAAATAAAATACCTCTGACCCAAATCTCGCCCAGTTCGGTTTACCACTCTTTGCAACATGAATAAAACTGACGCCCTGACCGAGTGGAAGACTGTGGCCTACGAGGTGCTCAAGGCGACCCACGACCCCAACAGCCCGGCCCACGTGCTCTCGCCGTTCGCCCTGCAGACGATCCTGCGCCTCCTGCTGCCCCACCGCTCCGAGTGGCCCCCGACGCTGGGCCCCTCGCCCAACAGGACCCACGCCCGCGACCCCAGCCACCTCGTCCTCCGCCCGGACAGCCCCACCGTCCAGTGCTCTCTCGGCCCCGCGCTCGTCCTGACGCCCGAATGCCTCGGTTCCGGAAGGTATGGCGTTTTTTCCTGCGTCGCATTTTTCTCCCGTTTCGGGCGCATCGGGTGTCAACGGCTCACCAGAGGAGGTGCGGGTATGTGCAACGCGCTGCGGGTGCATAGTCTCGTGTGGTCCGTCCGGATGACGGGGTCCGAGGTCTGGTGCATCGGTGTCATCGACGCCGAGCAGCCGCTGCTGGGCAACTCGCAGTGGTACAGCTCGCCGTGCGGGTACGTGAGCAGCGGGGCGGGGCCCGTGCAGAAGCACCTCAGCGGGATGCACGGCAGGGAGCTCGTCGCGATGCTCGACATGGACGCCCGCCTGTTCCACCTCTACGTCGCGGGCGTCGAGTGCACGCAGCCCGTGCCCAGGAACATCAAGGTCGCCAGGATGGCGGTCACGCTCTGGGCTGGCGGGCTCCTGCACAGGGCCACGGCGTGGTGACCGGGGCGTGATTCGACGTGCTAAAAGATTTGGAATCACAGTCATATCATGATCTTTGGGATATGTGCCGCGCAAAATCTGTAGAGAGATCCCCCCACGTTATTTGTTTCCCGCGGAGAGAGCTCCGGTGATGGCGAACAGCATCGAGTCCCGCCCCGCGTGGGAGCAGCGCCTCTTCGACACACTCCGCCGCAATGGCTACTCTGTTGTTTCGCTCGTCTCTGCCAACCAGCTCGGCCTCAGCAGCGCACGCGCCCCCCCATCCCCACCACCGCCGCCGCCAGTCCCGCCCGTGACGGCCGCGGGGGGGCTCCCCTTGCCCGCGCGCGCGCGCAGGTGTTCAAGGCGAGGCGGGAGGTGCTGGGGATGGACGTGTGCGTGAAGCTGCTGAACGTGGGCGCGCACAAGGGCAAGAGCGCCAAGTACCCGCCGCAGGAGGTGGGCATCTCGATGCGCCTCTCGCACCCCAACATCATCCGCGTGTTCTCTGTCCTCGTACGCGCGGAGACATCCCCCCTCTCTTCTCTCTTCTCTCTCTTTCTCCTCTCTCTCTCTCTCCCTCTCTCTGGATGGTACTGAGATGGAGTGCCTGCAGCCGTCGCTGGATGCAGCAGAGGTGATTGTGATGGAGCTGTGCAGCGGGTCGCTGAGGAGGCTCTCGTCGTCACTCACCAGGTCGCTTCCAGTGCCCCTGCGCGAGCACTGGATAAGGGACTGGTCCCGCCAAATAGGTACCGCGCTCTGGCTGAGGTACAAAGCTGGCCTCGGCCCTCACACGCCCTACGCTCAGCCCGAGGGCTATGCTACCTGAGGAACGCTGGGGTGATACACAGGGACATCAAGATCGACAACGTGCTGTACCGCGTTCTCCCCGACGGCTCATACCAGCTCAAGAGTCCGCCGGCTCGTTTCCTGGCCACCCCTAACGAACGCACCCTCGGCAGTCGCGGACTTTGGGCTGTCCAGCCCGCAGCCCCTTGCCGAGTCCATACTGGGGACTCAGGGATACACAGCGCCCGAGGTGCTCAGGGGAGTGCCGTACGACTTCAAGGTCGACATGTGGTCTCTCGGAGCCGTCGTTTACCTCCTGATGACCGACGCGCACGCCCCCACGCCCACGGACTTCAACGCCCTGCCCGAGCGGTATTCCCTGCCCCCAGAGTGTCCCTGCAGCGCCGAGTGCGACTCGTTCGTCAGCGCCCTGATGACTGTGTACGCTGGCGCCTCGTTTGTTGCGAAGCCGCTGACCAGCGATTGCCGCAGCGACCCGGAGAAGAGGCTGGGGCACGAGGACGCTCTGGCACACCCGTTCCTGAAGAGCTCCTTCACGGTCTACTGTGTCTTGAACGGCGTCACGAGGATAGAGATCCCTTCACGCTCAGAAGACAGGGACGTCGTCTCCCTGGCAGACATACAGGTATCGTCCGTCCACCGCGCCAGAGGCCCTGCTGACAGTGCGGGCACCAGAGGGCCGTGGCGACCGAGGCTGGCATCCCCGAGCCGGAGCAGATGCTCTCTCTTGTCATCCCCGTCGAGAAGGCGGACAACGTGTGCCCGTTCACCAAGGTGCGCAGCTCTCTTGACCAGTTGCGCCCTCACGCGTGCCGCAAAGGACCTCGTTGTCTCGCGCAAGGACATTGTCTCCGCACAGAAGGTTTTCCCCTTCGACAACTTCCTGCCCAAAGAGCTCGAAGAGAGCTGTACGTCCAGGACCGAGGAGCTAGCGGCCCTGTGCAGGGTAGTGCAGGTAACCAACCCGCTTGGCGGAGTGGCTGAGCTCTCACCGCTTCCCAGGCCAACTGCAAGGTCATACACGACGCCATGCTCAAGACTCGTCCCGCGGAGCAGGACCTCCTGGACACCATGACAGCCGCCCTTCACGTGCACGCGCAGGCCGACGTGCTGGCGTCGTAAGAGTTGCTGTTGCTGTTCAGCCCCGGCTCACTCCACCACGCCAGTGACATCTCGTCGGACCACCTTGAGAGATGCGCTGCGAACATCGAGATGTGGAGGATGCTCCTCCCCAGGGTTGTGGAGCGCCTGCCCACAGCGACTCGCGACGGATCCAGCGGCGGTGGCCTCACGAGCCGCCTGGTGGGCGCGGTGATCAACGGGTTCCCTCTGTGCGCCCCGGGCTCCGCTCTTGAGTCGGCCCCGTGGTGCCTGTCCAAGACGCCCGTGAAGCCCGACTACCCCTCTCTAGCTCTGCCGACACCGATCCTCGCGGTCCTCGAGAAGTCCGCTAGACGTGAGCTCGCAACGGTGAAAGCAACAAATGCTCACAAGTCCTCCAGTCCTGTCGAGGCCCGAGCAGTGCTCGAACGTCGACAGGAGCCTCTCGGAGCTGCGGCAGTGCATGGACACTGTCAGGGTCCACATCCAGAGGCTGAACTCGCGGAGCCTCAAGATAGCCAAGGCACAGGGCTCGTGGTGGTCGTACCTGCTCGAGGGTCTGCAGCGAATGCAGCAGCTGCTGCAGTACGACAGCGCTCTGCAGGCCGCCATTGCGGAGCAGAAGAGAGTGCTCGATGACAGTCGCAGCCTCATCGAGCAAATTCAAGTGCTGTAGAGGGATGAGCCTTCGTTGTTTCCGTCCCGCGTTGTCTTCCCTTTAAATTCTCGTCGAGGGCTCTGTAGCATAATGGTTATTGCGCCTGTCTAGTAAACAGGAGGTTCCGAGTTCGATTCTCGGCAGAGCCTTTTTTCCCCTTTTTCGGCCGCAACAAAAATGAATCTCGCGTAGAGCGGCGCGAACAAACCGCTGTTGTTCGCACGATGCCGCGTACCGGCGGCAGTCGCGTCTGCTCGCTGTGGGTCGCAGCGCTCCTGACGGCCGCCCTCACGGTCTGCTCGTACCCGCTGCTGTCGCCCTCGGGTCCCCTCCGCAGCGACGCCCTCAGCCCCGCCGAGCAGCCGCCCGCCCTCAGCAGCAGCCGCCAGTCGCACAGCCCCAGCAGCACCGCCCCTCCGCTGAGCGCCGCCGCCAGCAGCAGCAGCGGGGGCCCTGCAGCCTGCGACGCCACGTGGCGGCCCGAGGTGCTGTGGTCCCCGTCCAACGCGTCGCAGTCGCTGTGCCCGTGGCGCTGGCTCTTCAACCCGAGCCCCGTCCAGCGCTGGCGGCCCCACGACGGCGGCAGCGACGGCGACGGCGACGACGACGACGACCTGCTGGTGCTCTACCGCGCGCGCTTCGAGGGCAGCCGCGTGGTGCTGCGCCTGCACGGCCGGGGCGGCAGCAGCGGCGAGGGGCCGTGGCTGGCGGGGGGCGGGGCCGCGGCGAGCGCGTTCGGGGTGGTGGCGGACGTGGAGCCGTCGCGGGCCACGTGCAGGAGCTGGTTCAAGGGGTGGGACGACCCGCGCGGCCTCTCGCTGCCCGACGGCACGCTGCTCGTCGTCGCCAACGCCCCGCGCTCGGGCGACTGCCTGCGCCGCATGGCCCTGCTCGAGTTTGACGAGCGGGCCGTCCGCGAGGTCCTCAGGGCGCCCGAGAGGGGCAGCAAGGGCGGCGCCGCCTGCGTCGTCCGCGACGTCTGGGCCCGCAACGTGACGTTCCTGAGCGCGCCGGGCGAGCCGCTGGCCACGGAGAAGAACTGGATCCCGTTCTTCCCCGACGGCGTCCCCGCGACCCGCGACCGCGTGTTCTTCGTCTACTCTGTCGAGCCGCACGTGGTCCTCGACTGCAACGTGCGGCTGGGCGGCAGATGCACTGAGGCCGCCCGCACGCGCTGGCCCGACGTGTGGCGCAGCGTGGGCCTGCGGGGCGCCAGCGTCCGCGGGAGCTCCGTCGCCGTCGACCGCGGCGGCTCGGGCGACTTCCTGGCCTGCGCGCACGCCCGCGTGCGGGGCAACGCGTACAAGTTCGTGCTGTACACGTTCGCCAGGCGCCACCCCTGGCAGATCACGGGCGTCAGCAGGGCGTTCGTGGTCGACGGCAGCCCGGGCGCCCGCATGCAGTACGTCGGGGGCATCGCCAGGGCGCTCGGCGAGTGGTACGCGCTGGGGTTCAGCGTCAAGGACAAGACGGCGCAGTCGGTGCTGATACGCCAGTGCGAGGTCGACCGCATGGCCTCCGAGTTCCGCAGGGCCAGCAGCAGCAGCGTCTCCTCCAGCAGCGACCAGCAGCAGCAGAGCAGTGGGCGGTGACAGACCGCAGCAGAGGCTTCCTCCGTCTTTCCCCAGCTCGCCCATCACTGGCAGCATCCCGCATGTACTGCGTCGTCGCACGCAGGCAGACCGCTGTGTGAGGCCACCCCGTCCTGCCAGGGCGGAAATTGGCACCCGCTCGCGAGAGGCACACCGTAGTGCCTTGCACGCGGAAGAGTGCCCCGAGCCCGCGAATACGCCCACAACCGCTGCCACCGGTGTGCTGTGCGTGCCGGACGCTTGGGCGAGAACCCCACTTCGGTGCTGGCCCCTCGCTGCTTTGCGTTACAATAAAGGGCGGCCCCTCGCGGCGACCAAACAGGAGCTCTCCGATCTGAGCTATCCGGCATTTCACCCTTCCTCGTCATTTCGGTTCCTTTTCAGTCTTAAAAGGACGTCCCCCATTTGGGCGAGACTGGCATTTCCAGCGAGAGAAATGAACCTGTTGTGGGGGGATTCTACCGAAAGGCCGTTCACCCAAGGACCATCACCTCTGCTGCCAGGCCACTTTTTCCACTTTTCATTTCACAAACCTCTTCTCATCCCCACCGTCGGCAAAATGCAAGGGCAGCAGCCCACCTGGGAGGAGCACGGGGCCAGCGACACGGAAGAGAGCCCGCGTCTCCGCAGGCGCTTCGTGTCGCGCAGCAGCTACGCCTGGGGCTTCAGCGCCACCGACCTCGCCGCCCTGGCCCGAGTGAGTCTTTACTTCCATTCCGCGCACCCGCGCGTGCCCCTCACGTCCTCGCCAACGCCCACGCGACCCGATTTTGGTCACACAGGACGGCGTCAGGCCCGTGTTCCTGCCGAGACCAAGTAAGGACTCGCCCGCGTGGTGCACCATCCCGTGAGTGCCTCTCGCCTCAGCGCTGCCCCCCATTCCACTGGCCCGGCCAAGCCCTGGGCTTACCAGTTTTTCCTGTCCGGCTAAGTAGGGGCGACTCGAAGAGCGCCCCGCCGAGCGCACAACTTGCGGGCACCAAGCGGCAGAACTCGGCGACGTTTTGATAGGGATGCGATCGATCTCGGGAGGAGGGCACAGCGCCCTACCTTCGCTGCGTGGCCTCGTTGCAGAGCACCCTCACATTTTCAACAGTGGCGGTGTTTTGTGCACTTTGTACACACTGGGGGATCCGCTTTGTGTTACTCTCTCGGATTCGGGAGAGCTGGATGGCTCCTGCGTCAAGGGCTGACGGGCAGAGGCAGGCACTGGGAATGCGCGCAGCCGTGCGTGCACTTCATGTGGATGCATGCGTCCGCGACGCACTCACCACTGTTGCACCACTCGCTCGCGCGGCACTGCGAGTCCTCTGTGCACCTTGCGGGCAGGCACTGCGAGTGCACGCACCCGTGAGCGCAGCGCATGACGGCGCACAGGTCCTCGACGCAGCGGCTGTTGCTGCACCACTCGCGCGGCCCGCACTCGGAGTCTTCCGCGCACGCCGGGCGGTCCATGCAGACGGACAAAGTGACGTTGCACAGCTGGAAGTCCGGGCAGTCGGCGTCGGTCCCGCACGGCCTGGGCAGACACTGCGAGTGGCGGCACGGACCCACGCAGCGCATGAAGGCGCAGCGGTCGTACACGCACGCTCCACCGTCACACCAGTAGCCAGCGAGGCAGTCCGAGTCGGCGAGGCAGACGGGAGGGAGGCACCGCGAGTGGTGGCAGCCGTGCATGCAGCGCATCCGCGCACACAGTTCCTCGACGCACACGCCGGCGCGGCACCACTGCAGCCCCGTGGAGGAGCACATGTCGTCGCTCGTGCAGAGGGCGGAGGCCAGGGCGAGGGCAGCAGCCAGGGGAACCAGGGAAGCACGGGATGTCATTGTTCCTGAGCCAAAATGCGACTGACAGGCAATGCCGGGCCGATCAAACCGGCTTTTGTTCGGCGAGCAGTCACCCGCACCGCAACGTCATTCGTCCCGCACCACGCGCCGAGCTTTTCCTACCCTGACGCATTTCTTCCCGCACCACGACGTCATCCACCCGCACCACCCGCTTCCGGTGGGTGTCGGTTGGCAGTAATGCTCACAGTGTTCAGCAGAGTCAAGGCCAAAACCCTGCGAGACCAGAGCCGTGGGGAAGATACTGTCCTTGGGGATGACTGAGGAAGCAACTGAGGATGGAGTGCCAGGAATTTGTCGACCGGTAGCACTGCTAACTGGTTTCCCCTCCGCGTAGTTACTAAAATACCGGCAGTACGACTTTGGTTGGTGAGAAGTGTCTCGTCTATTATTGACACAATGAGATGTGGGGAGCAGGAAGAGGAAAGCGGAACGGGCACTTTTCACTTCATCAGGCCGGCCTTCTTGGAGTTCTGCACGGCCACGAGACTCTCGTTCAGCGAGATGCCGATGGAGTTGACGACGCAGATGACCTGCTCGTCGACCTCGCCGCACTCACCCTCCTTGGTGGCCGCCTTTACGGCCGCGACGATCTTGAGCTGCACCGAGAAGTTCCTCAGGGCCATCAGCGACCTCTTGATCCTGTCCTTGAACCTCGGGTCCCTGCACCTGTCGGCCACGGCCTCGAGCTCCGCGCAGATCTTGGCGATCAGCGCGGCGATCTCGCGGGCCGTCACGACCAGGTGCTCGCGCTGCCCGTTCCTCGCGGCCTCGGCGAGCCTCTTCATCGCGTCCGTCAGCGCCGAGACGTCGATGCACCCGCACGACTGCGCGTTGGAGACCTCGCGCTTGTGCCGCGCCACGGCCGTGTCGATCTCGTTGGCCACGCGCGAGATCTCCTGGGCGACCCTGCCGCCGCCGCTCGCCGCTCCCTGCGCCCCCGAGGAGGCGCTGCCCCCGCGGCCCCTCTCGGTGCGGTCGACGAGGTCCAGCAGGTCCTTCCCCGCGGCCCCAGCACCGCCGCTCATGTCGTTGTCCCTGCAGGCGGCCGTCCGCGCGGCATCGCTGAACCTCAAGAGGCTGTCCGCGAGCTCCTTGGACGCGCGCAGCAGCGCCTCGAGGTCCAGGGGCTTCCCCTCTGCCGCGCACTTGCGAGCGTGCGCGGCGAGGCCCTTGATGCGGTCCCTGGCGTGCGCTGCGGGGGCCTTGTCGCCGTTGAGCAGGTCCCACAGCCGGTCCAGCGGCTCGTGCACCGCGCGAGCCGAGTCCGTGGTCTTCTGGTTCGCGTTGCGGTCCCCGCGCCCGACGGCAGGCGACGCCGACAGCGCCTCCTTGGACAGCTTGTCGAAGTCGTCGAGGGCGGCGCTGACAAGCTCTGGGTTGGCCGCCCACCCCGGCGGCTTGTTCGCCTGCGCGCGCCTGAGGTCCGCCCCGGCGGCCTTGAGGGCCTGCGACGCCTTCTGGGCGCCCGCGCCGTCGTTGGCCTTGGCCGCCTTGGCCAGCGCGTCGGCGGCGTAGTGCGCGCGCGCGATGGCGGCTGCGGCGTCGCCCTTGCGGGTGCCGGCGTCCGCGAGGCCCTCGAGCTCGGTGATCTTGTCCTTCATCTCCTGGACGTTGTCCCTCAGCTCGTCGTCGGCCTGCGTGAGCTGCCCCTGCGGGCCCTTGAGCGCCTCCTTGAGCGACTGCAGCGTCTCAGGGAGCATCGCCTCGAGGTCCTTGGCGATCTGGTCCGCCCTCTTGCGCGTCTCCGGGCTCTGCGCTCTGTGCGTCAGACTCGCCTGCGTGTGTGGTGCCTGCGGTTCCTGAAACTCACCTTCGCCTTGCCGGCGATGTCGTGGGCCGTCTCGATGACCGCGGGCTGGATCGTCGCGGCCTCCTTGGCGTGCTTGGTGGCCCCGGGGGCGTCCCTGCGGTCGCTCGCGGCCTGCATGAGGTCGAGCTCGTGCTTGAGGCGCTCGGCGGGCGCCTTGGAGGCGATGTCGATCAGGCGGTCGAGCTCGTCGAGCGCGTCCTGCAGCTCCTTGAGCCTGCGCTCGGCCTCGGCCCGGTTCCTGGCGCTGGGGTCGCGCTCGAACGCCTGCTCCGCCCCGCGCATCGCGTTGATCCTCTCGTTGAGATTCCGCACGGCGTCGCGCGCCTGCTTGGCCTTTGTCGGGTCCTCCGCGAGCGCCACGAGCTCGGCGTTGTTGCGCAGGTCGACGAGCTTGGGGTCGAGGTTCTCGTACGCCCGCTTGGTCTGGCGCGGGTCGTTGGTCCCCAGCGCGCGCTTGTAGTCCTCCATCGCCTTGCGCACCTCGCGCTCCGCGTCCCCCGCCGCGAGCTCCGGCGGCGGGCACAGCGCGTCGCTGATGCAGTCGAGCGCAGTCCTCGCCGCCCGCGCGTTGCGGTCGCACTCTGCCCGCTTCTCCGGGCTGTGCGGGTCGTCAAGCAGCTGCTTCCCCGCGCCCGCCTGCCTCGGCCCCAGCTGGTCGAGCGACCTGCAGGCCTCGGCGACTTCGTCCTGCGTGCGCGGGTCGCCGCACGCGGCCGCCTCCCTGCGGGCCTCGGCGATCAGCGCGGGCTGGCCCTCGGCGATCGCCCTGGTCGCCTCGGCGACGCCGGGCCTGTCGCCGCTCGACGCCCTGGGACCCACGGCCGCGTAGTTGTCAGCGAGCCTGTCGGCGTTGAGCGCCGTCTGCTGCTCGGGCGGCACGTGTATCGCGTTGGCGATGTCGTCCATCTGCCGCGCGAAGTCCTCGGGGCGCATTCCCGAGCTGCCGCGCGGGGGCAGCGGCGGCGCGGCACGCGAGAGGGCGTCGTCCATCTCGGCGACCTTCCTGTCGAGCTCGGGCTGCGCGTTGCGGTCCTGCAGCGCGTGCTTGGTCCCGACGATGACCTCGGGCAGCAGGCGCTCGAGCTCCGTGCACGCGTTCTCGACGTCGCGGCTCCTCCGCGGGTCGCCGCTGCCGCTCGCGGCCCTGCGCGCCTCGTCGAGCAGCGCGGGCTGGCGCGCCGCGATGGCCTTGGCCTGCTGCGCAGCCTCTGCCTGGCGGCCCTGCCCCACGAGGTCGTCGAGCGCCTGCAGCGCCGCCCTCTGCGCCTCGAACTCGCCCCCGAGGCCGTCGCCCCTGCGCACGTCCGCGCTCTGCGGCACCGCCGTACGCCCCGTCCTGGGCACCGCGGCGACGCGCTTGCCGGCGGCCCGCAGGGCGGCGGCGGTCTGGTCGGCGAGCTCGCGCTCGCGGTCGTGGACGGGGCGCATGGCGTCGCTGAGGGCCTTGCGGTAGTTGGCGAGCTCGCGGTCGGCGGCCTGGCGCTCGGGGTCGCCGAAGTCGGACGTGAACTCGTTGCAGCGCGCGATGACGTCGTCGCCGGCGCGCTCGAGCATGTCGGCGGCGTCGCGCAGGTCCTTCTGGACGACCTCCGAGTCCTCGGCGTCGGCCTGCTGCCGTATGAACGCCGCCAGCTGGTTCCCGTCCGTCACCGCCTTGCTCAGGTCCTCCACGAACCTGCGCAGCGGGGTCAGTCGGCGCAGGGGGAAGGGCGAGGGGGGCCGATGTGGGAGAGCGCGCAGGCGTACTTCTTTGGCGCCGACTCGGCTGCGCGAGTGTCCAGGGCCGCGACTTCCTCGTCCGCGAGTTTGAACTGCAGGTTCATCCTGTCCGCACGGCGTCAGGCGAGCACAGCAGGGAGGGGCTAGGGAGAGGAGAGAGAGAGGAGAGAGGGGAGAGGGGAGAGGGGAGAGGGGATTGAGGGCTGGGAGGGGACCTGGAGAAGGAGGCCCCGTAGACGACGGCGAGGACTTTGATGCAGGTGCCCCCGATGACGCGCGTCGACTCCATCAGGCGCGTGTACCCGGCGGCCAGGTCGCCCCTGCCGAGGTCCGCCATCGCCTTGCGCAGCCCGCGGGCGTTGTCGGCGACCTCTGCAGCGGCATTCCCAACACAGTGTCGGTTAGCTGTCGGTGGTGGTGGTGCACTCGAGGTACAGCGCCCGATGCGGCTAACGGTTCACGGGGGGAGCAGAGTAGCGGGGAGGACACTGACCGCGGGCAGCGGCGTTGATCTCAGCCTGGACGGTCGGCCACTTGGTGTACTCGGTCTTGGCGAGCTGCTCCGCGATGCCCGCGAGCACGTCTGCGGACTTCGCCACGGCCTCCTGCAGGGAGAGAAGACGTTGGGAGCAGCAGCAGCGAGAGAGAGAGAGTCAGTTGGCCCACAGTGGAACGACAGAAAGGCCGTTGCCACGAGAGGGGGGAGCAGGAGACGCACCACGGAGGAGGCGGTCGTCGGGGGCGGTGGGGTGCAGCGGTCCTGGAGCGTGATGAGGAGCAGGACGAGCTCGGGGACGGCGTTGCTGATGTTCTCGTTGATCTGGTCGACAGCGGCACGGACGCTCTTGCCCGTCTTCAGCGGCGGCGCTGACATGGTGGCGCGGTTTGGGGGGTGCGGCGGTTGCGCTTCTTTTTTAATGGTACAGACAGACAGGGGGGCAGGGGAATGCTCGAGGCCTGGGTGCTACGAGGCTTATGAAGTGTTTGCGTGGTCTGCGAAAAATGGCGGTTGGAGAGATCTTTTTTGGACTAACCGAATTCAGACTTTGGCAGCAGATTCGAGTCCTCGTTGCAGTCGCGAGAAACAGAATAGGATTCTCCTCTGTGCCTCTGGCCACCCATCGAAGCGCCCTGATTTGCCGACAAATCCCAGATATCATCTGCAAAGATATTTCTTGTTTGTGTTTCTTTTTATCTCGCGTTCTCATGAAGCGGCTGGCGCCTGAAGTGTCCGGCGCGCTCTGCGCCTCGTACACGATCCCCACGCTCGAGTCTGCGATCACAGAGCTCGTCCTCAACTGTGCCCGCCTCATACCCTTCCCCCCCCATTCGGCACTCAGTAACAGCGTCTGCCAGCCATCGACGCTGGCGCCAGCAAGGTGTCTGTCTCGCTCAACACCGGCACCCTGAGCTTCGACGTCCGCGACGATGGCGCAGGCATCCACCCCGACGACATGCCCCTGCTTTTCGAGCAGAACGGTCCAGCCCAGATCCTGTTTTCCCCTTGCCTGGACAGCTCTGACGTGGTGCCGGCATTTCCTGGATTCCCGCAGCCACGAGCAAGTGCAGCTCGCTGGACACCATGTCCTCCGCGGTCACCCAGGGCTTCCGCGGCACAGCCCTTGCGTCCATCGCCCGCTGCTCGCTCGCCGTCGAGGTCACCTCTCGCCACGCCCAGTCGGCCCGCGCCGTGACCTGCACGTGCCGCCGCGGCCTCCGTGTGGACAACCCGCCGCAGGCGGACCCCAGCAGGAGCACGGGCACGTCGGTGGTCGTGCAGGACCTCTTCCACCTCGTGCCCGTCAGGCGAAGGGCGACGCAGGAGGCCGGAGACGCCGCCGTGATGTCCAGGGTCCGTGGCGCGCTCGAGTGCGTCGCGGTGGCGCACCCGGCGGTGTCGGTGGCGCTGTACGACGCGGCCAGCGGGACGAGGGTGCTCGGGACGAGGAGGAGGGAGAGCATGCTGGGGACGTTCTGCGACCTGCACGGGTCGCACCTCGCCAAGGAGATGAGGGCGCTGGAGGCAGTCGAGCACCCCGAGTACTCTTTCACGGGCTGGGTGTCGCTGCCCATGTCGAGCGGACACCGGACAAAGGCATGCCATCGCCTCTCCCGTTCTTGTGTAGCTGACGCCCGTGGCAGGACCTGCAGTACTTCTGTGCGCTTTACCCTGCGGCTGCCGATGGACTGACTGCTTTGCCAGACGTCAACAAGAGGGTGATACCGTACTCCAGGTTCCACCGTGTGATCAACACGCTGTTCCGCGAGGTCTTTTTCCGAGAGGATCGCAGGTATGCTCGGCCGGCGTTTCTCTATCTAAAGCAAGAGACCTCAGGTTAATCAGATACCCTGCCTTTGTTATCCACCTCGAGTGCCGGCCAGAGCTATTCGACGTCAACTACACGCCCTCGAAGACGGTTGTCGAGTTTTCCGTAGGTACCTTTCCCTTGTCGCTGCTGACCATGCCCAAGGACTGGGAGTCCCCGATGCGGATTCTCCGATTGTCTATCACGAAGGCCATCTACGGCGAGGAGGCTCTGCCCAAAATGGGCGAGGGAGACCCCGCAACGATCCAGGATCCGAGGACGTCTGCGGTGGATGACAGTCCTTCTCCTGGGGCTTCGACCCCGTCTCTCAGGGAGGAGGACGAGCCACCTACCCCTGCCGCGTCAGAGCTGCAGACTCCGCGAGCACAAAAGCGCAGAAGATGCATGTCTGAGCCCAGACAGGAGTGTGCCACGGTCTCACCGCACGCGGTCTTGTCGCCACTCGAAAGGCTTTCTTCGTTTGGATCCACATACTCCTGCAAGGACAAGACGCCGGCCCCGTTAGCCCTGGACCAGCCACTCGACGTCCTGATCAACAAGTGGGGAGAAACGGTTGTGGAAGCGCGAGAGGACGATACAGAATCTCCCCTCTGCGACGACGTGCTGCGCCTGGAGGGCATCCGTGGGCTCTCGGCTGCGCGTGTTGTCAGCAAAGAGGAACTCTCGACGATGGAGGTAGAGTCTGTGAGGGGGCCAATTTGGTCTCACATTCAAACAGGTTCTTGGCCAGGTGGATAAGAAGTTTATCATTGCTCGAGCAGGCGGCGTTCTCTACGCCTTCGACCAGCACGCTGCGCACGAAAGGGTCAAGCTGGAGGAGCTCGAGAACGCGGTGCGCTACATCTGCATTGTCTTTGCTGATTGCCCTTGCGCACACAGCTTTTGGGGGCTGATGGGAGCGAAAGGCAGTTCACGAAGCAGGCGTGCGAGTGGCGCTACGAGGCAACTTCCCACGAGGCGGCCCTCCTGCAGCGGTTCTCTGCGGTCGTGTCGTCTTGGGGCTTTGAGTGCGCCGTGCAAAAGCGCAGGTAACCCAGCAGATTTGGGGCCCCCTCTCAATGTTGCCCCGCCCCCAGAGACGTGTGCCGGACGAACGAGTGGATCATTGTTGGGTGGAGGGCCCCAGTGTTCAGTGGAACTAGTCTGGGGCCAAGGGATCTAGTTGAGTTCCTTGGTTGCCTGGACTCTTCGGGAGGATCAGCCCTAACGAAGCCACCGGCAATCGGGCGCATCCTGGCGCACAAGGCGTGCAGAAGTGAGGGGATACCGTTCGATGGACACCACTAACGCACTCGTTCCCAGATGCGATCAAGTTCGGAGACAAGCTCGGTCTCGCGGACTGCAAGGAATTGCTCCAGATGGTGTCCCGATGTCGCACCCCGTTCCAGTGTGCACAGTACGCCAGCCACTCACTCACTCGGGGGTACACCGCTAACAAACAGTGCCCGGTACCGTGGTTTGCAGCGGCCGGCCGAACGTGTTCCCGATTGTTGACATGGTGCGGCTCAGCGAGGTGCTTTCGTTGAAGGACAACAAGGGTGGCGGTCAATAATCACGTTAGCGACCTTTTGGTGTGTCTACTGTGTGGCAGATCGTATGGCAGAGGCCATTGCAGCCCGGCGGCTGTGTTGGTGTGCCGTGTGTAGTAGGTCTGGGCGGGCATGCTAGACTGAGATCGGAGTGGTGAGCTGCTTGATGCGAGCCTTGAGCTCCTCGTTCTCCTTGCGCATCTCTTCCATCTCCTCTTCGAGCTTCTCTAGGTGTGCCTCGCGTGCCTCCTCGACTGTTTCCATGACTCCGTGGGTGACGCGGACGATACGCCAGAGACGGGCGATGACGAGCAGCCCCGAGACATCCCTGATGGCGGGGTACTGCTCGAGGGCGAGCTCGAGGGTGAGCGAGGCCGCGATGACGCAGAGGTCGAGGACCATCATGGGCCTCTTGAAGAACTCGAGGCCGTAGCAGAAGGCCTCGACGAGGATCTGCAGGCCCAGGATGCACAGGATCACGATCGACGCGTACGCCAGCGCCAGGTGGGCCTTCTCGCCCGCCGTCGTCTGCTCGATCTCGTCCTTGGAGATCCACTCGGCCGAGTCCTCGTCGATGGTGTTCTTGACGTCCTTGGCTGCCAGGGGCCGTTATTCCGTCAGAGACAGCATCGCGCAGCCCAGCACAGCGGAGGCAGCCAAGCGAAAACTAGGAGGGGACCAAAAAAGACAAACAATAAAGGAGATCGCGGCGTACAGTAGACGTCCTCGACGATGATGTCGGCGATGAGGACGGCGAGGTCGAGCAGGATGAGGACGACGACGCCCATCTCGACCTTCTTGGACTCGATGGCGTGCATGAGGCTGCCGCGCAGCCTGCCCAGCGGCGTGTTGGGCAGGTGCACCTTGCCCTTGGGGCTCGAGCAGCACCGCTCGATGATCGTCAGCGTCGTGTCCATCTCCGCGTGGTGGTGGTGGTGCGCGCCACCGCTGCCGCTGCCGCCGCCCGTGCGCCGCGAGCGCTCCTCGCGGGGGCGCACGGCAGGCGAGTCGTCGAAGTGCGCAGAGGACGTCAGGATCATGCCGGGCGTCGTGTCCTCGGCGACCAGCGGCTGCTTGCCGGACTCTGCTGCGGACATGGTGGGAGGGACGGGTGGTTGGCGGTGCAGGGACGGGCGGGGTGGGCTTGTAGCGGGATCAGCGAGATGTGCGCCGCTTTGCACCCGGAGAGGCGTGGGTGGGATCTGATGACGACAAGGGGGAAGTGTTCAAGAAAGCAGGAGGAATCCACGCTGGGTGGTATCTATTATTTTCACCAAGAGATGCTGTGTGGTCTACCAGACAGGGAGGGGAGGAGGGCCGTGTGTGTGTGTGTGTGTGTTCCGTGAGCCCTCAGCTGTGGAACGAGTTGGAGCTCGGCACCGAGCGGCTGTCGTGGGCGACGGCCGTCGTCGAGACGGGTGCGGTGCCCTCGGCGACGGTCGCACGCGGAGAGGACCCCGGGGCCGTCAGCACGAGGTCCTTGGGGCTCCTGATGGGCAGCACTGCGGGCGACATGCCCACCGCGAAGGCCATCCCGTCGGGCGTGCTCATCACGTACGCCGTCGACGTCGACGGCAGCACACACGAGAGGTCGGGCCCTCCCCCGGGCGTCCCCCCGCTGCCCGACGACGGCGTCAGGACCCCGACGCCGCCGACGGGCGTCCCGGCCAGCTGGTCGTCGCTGGTCACCACGAACATGTTGTCGTCGTGCTTGTCCACCTCGATCGGCACGTTCAGCTTCCTCGGCGCGTTCTTGGCCCTCCGCCTGCAGAGCCGCCACGGCCGTGTCAGCACGGGGAGAGGGGGGGCAGAGGAGACCCGCTTGTGGCGCACGCGAATACGATGGCGACTGCCGTGGCGACGATGAGGACGACGACGGCGGCGCTCGAGACGGTGGCGGTGATGATGATCTTCCGCTTGTCCTCGGTCTCCTCGCACGTCAGGCCCACCGGGGACCGGACCTTCCACGAGCCCGTGCACCTGCAGTCCTCGCAGCCCGGGGCCTTGGAGTCGCACGTCTCGTTGCCGTCGATGATGCCGTTGCCGCAGCCCATGCAGTCGCGCTGGGCTGGCGAGTAGGGCGGGAAGCCCTCGCACTGGCAGTTCTTGCACGCGAACCCGCTGTCGCACTGCTCGCCGGCGACGACCACGTTGTCGCCGCAGATGGGCTCGCAGGCCACGGACGCGGGGGAGGTCTGGCGGTAGCCCGGCAGGCACGTGCAGTTCAGAGGGTGGCACCCGAGTCCCCCGTCACACTCCTGCGCACGCACGTCAGTGCCTTGGGTGGGATCGAGAGCTGGGATGGCTCACCTCCGGATCGAGCCCAAAGGCCTCCAAGCGACCGTTGCCGCACGCTGAGGGTGGCACTGTGTCAGGCATGGGGGAGGGGCTTGTGCTCGGTGCGGTACGTACTCACGTCAGCGCACGTTCCGTTGAACGTGCACCAAGTTGTCTTCGGGTCGCCGCAGGTGCTCTGGGGGCTGATGGCGCAGTCCGGGTCGTACGCTCCGCACTCGCAGTTACAGAGCGCGCCGTCGTTGTAATCGGACAGCAGACACTTCCACTCGCGGGGTGCTGGGAACACAGGAGGAGAACGTCAGGATGAAATATGCCGGCAGACAGCGAAGGTGGGGCGCGCCGGACCTTGGCACTGGGACCTGAAGCACTGCCAATTGTCTGCGCACGACGTGGGGTTGTCGGGGTTGTCGCAGTCGGGGTCCTCTCCGCACTCGCAGTCGCACACCTTGCCGTCTTTGTACTGCGACATGTTGCACGTCCACTGCTCTGAGAGGGAGTCGGGCGGGTCAACCACGTGCCCTCTGCGGATATCAGAGCTCGGCGACGCACCTTGGCACTTCTCTCCGATGAGGCCGCCGAAGTAGCAGAGCGGGATGTTCATGCCCTTGCAGTTGTTGACGGCCTGGTTCGCCTCGAAGCAGTCGGGGTCCGACAGGCCGCCGCACGAGCAGTCGCACCCGTCCAGCGCGTCGTAGCCCTTCTCGTCGCACGTCTTCCACGCGGGGTCGAAGCACTCCCCGCTCCTGTCGCAGATCCAGCCGTCCTGGCACTGCTCCGAGTGCGCCGGGTCCTTGGCGCAGGCCGGGTCCCACGCCCCACACATGCAGTCGCACTTGCTGTCCCTGTACCTGGCCTCTGTGCACTGCCACTCTGAAGGGACAGTGGCTGCGGGTGGACTCTGTTAGTGCTGGCAAGGAAAGGGCCTTCGCACTGTTGTCGTGCGAGCCGCGGGCTCTGAACGAGAGCGAGGACAAGCTGGACATCTTGGTCCACAGGTACGACGAGTCGCACACGCTGAACATCGACACGGGGGTCTTGTGCTTGGTCAGGGCCGTGCCGCGTACCCCGAGCCCCCTGCACGACGACAACGACACGACGATGAACATCTTGCTCTGGTAGGCAACTGCACACGGGCCAAGAGCCGCGTTGAGTCATCGGCGATGTGCACCCCTGTGTGGTCCCGCGCACCAAAGCCCGCTCCTAGGTCGACAGTGTACCACGACGTCCCGTTGGTCGCCGGCAGCGTGAAGTGGAACGCCGTCCTGGCGACGCGGTTGCCGGGCCTGTTGACCATCGTCGACGCCGACGTGGAGACGTCGTAGAGCTCCACGGCCCCGCGCACGTCGCCCAGCTCGCCCGCGGCCGCCGCTCCCGCTGCCTGGAACACGCCGTAGTCGAGCTGGAAGCACAGCGAGGAGTACCGCCACGGCACTGCCTCGGGCACGAACAGCTGGGCCCACGACCCGTCTGTCGACGCTGCAGGGAACAATTCGTCGGCAGTTAGTTGTGATTTTGTTCAGAAAATGCCGGTTTTCTCGGGTTACTGTGTGCACAGCACTGCTGCGCGCGGGGGAAGGCGGCCAGTACGGTGGTGCTGGGGGTGTGGTGTGCGCAGCGCACTGTCTGTGGGGCAGCGGTTGGGTCGCTTCTGGGTGCATGATGTATCCGCGGCGTTGGGGTCGCTGTCATGAAAATCGACGCCCGCGCCAGCGGCACACTGCGAGGGCACCTGCGCTGCGGCGAGGACTGCGGACGCGAGCACGGCCCACAGAGCGGTGAGCTGCAGCGCGGCGGGACGTGGCGTTGCGGTGGTTTTGCACATCCCTCACCCCCAGCGGACCAGAATGCCGACTGAGAGGTAAACAGGAGGGGTTTTCACTTTATGACCGCAATTCAAGAAAATAGGCCTGCTCGGGTTTCTGAACAGTATCATCGCCCGTATCGGGCATGAGAGCCCTTGTTTCACACCCTTTTCCTGGGCCTCGCGGACTGCATATCGGAACCGACACGGCCGTGTGCCGCCGCAGTGGCAGTGCGATTGTCCGAGTGCCCGCGCACTAGGGCCGCGAGGCGGCGGCAATGGCCCAGACAATCCCACCCTGGATACGCAATTTGCACCTCATTTTCGGCCTAAAATGGTGCGATTTGCAACTGCACCTGCGGGGTGGCACTGTAGAATTTTCTGTGTCGTGGCGGCGCTTCTTGGAGCGACTGCCTGCGGGGTGTTGCTGCGCATGTCAGTGAGACCTACAGGCCACAAAAAATCGCGCCCCTCACACACCTCTCCAGTTTTGGAAAGGTTTCGGGTTTGCTCCGCGCTCAACGCAAAAACAACGGCCTGAAGCGGAGAGAACACCTGGTGGGGTGCTCGAACGATTTGATTCACCAAATAACCGTTGCTAGCGTCCTCCGGGGGTGGGGTGTTGTCCTGAACGGCACAGTCAAAGACGTCCCTCCCCAGCGCCAACACCGGGCGACGTTTCCGATGGGGGCCCCTCTCGCGCTGGCGCACGGGCCTCAGGCGATGCTGACGAACTTGTTCATGTGGCGCAGGAAGAAGTCAGCGTAGCGCCGTGTGACCTTGACCTCGCGCATGTGGACCATGTCGCCGTCGACGTAGAAGTCGACGTCGCCCGTCGTGCCCCAGCGGCCCTCGGCGACGGGCCCGCTCTGCCACATGAGGCTCCTGGTCTTGTGCTTGAAGCACGCGAGCTGCGTCCTGACGGCCTCGACGTCCATGTCGAGGAACGAGGCGAGCTTGGGCAGCGGGATCGACGTGTAGAGCTTCAGGTAGCTGCGCAGCGTCGAGAGCATCTTCTGCTGCTGCACCTCGCGGATGAAGAGGCGCTGCTGCTGCCTCAGGGGCTCGATCGCGTAGTTGGTCTGCGCGGCGGCCTGCTGCTCCTCCTCCGTGGCCTCGGGGCCCAGCAGCTTGGGCGCGCACGCCAGCACAAACTTGGGGCACGCAAACTGGAACAGCTCCTCGTACGCCTCGCTGTCACTGTTGGCCGCGCACACATCATCCCGAGTTCAGCAAAAGCCAACGCAACACGGGCATAGTAACGTAAACAGCCAGTGAAAAAAAAGGCAATTGATAAGCAATTGAGGGGGAACCGCATAAGCGCCACTCCATCGCGACAACGGACACTCCAAAGACAGAGAGAGATCCGGGGAAAGGGAAAGAGGAGAGATGAGAGAGGAGAGGGCGACGTACGACTTCTGCATCATGCGGGCCATGCGGTCCGAGTGCTTCTCGCGGAGGATGTTGTGGACGTGCTCGTCGACGCGCTGGGGCGAGAGCGTGACGGCGATGGCGAGCAGGGCGTACATCTGGTCGCTCTTCTTGTTGACGGCGTCGAACTGGTACGAGCGCGAGTTGTACTGCTTGGCGCGCGAGAGGAAGACGAGGATGGCCGCGAACGTCTTGACGGCGTCGGCGTAGCGCCTGAGCATCAGGTACGCGAAGCCCAGGTAGTAGTAGAGCGTCACGTGGCAGGCCGTCACCTGCGCCAGGACGCCCTTGTGCAGCAGGTCGACGGGCTCGAGCACGCGCAGCACGCCCGTGTAGTCGGCCAGCAGGCAGTGCACGCGGGCCAGCCCAATCAGCGCGAAGCTGCCCAGCGTCTGGTTGACGCTCGACTGCTGCGGCTGCGGCTGCTGCTGCTCGGGCTGCGAGGCCGCGGCGGCGGCCGCGGCCTCGGAGCTCAGGCGGCCGTGCGCGATGAGCTTGTGGAGGTACGCGACGACGGTCTGGACCGACCACGCCGAGGCGTTGGCGGCGATCAGCGCGACCTCCTCGGGCGTCTTGCCCTTGACCTTTGCGCGGTACTGCGAGAAGGCCTGGAACTGGTAGACAAACTCGTCGGTGATGTCCCAGAGCCACTGCGCCGGCAGCGGCAGCTCCTCGCCGTCGGCCGCCGCGGCCAGCGCGTCGAGCAGCTCGCAGTAGTTGGCCCACGAGGCCACGCGCTGCTCGGGCGTCGGCTGCAGGCGCCCGTAGATGTGGCGGTAGTACATCTCGCGGTACAGCAGCGCAAACTGCTCCACGGCCCCCACCGACGCGTCCAGGTGCCGCACCACCGCCTCGGGCAGCGGCCACGGCTGCTGCTTGAAGAACCTAGGTGAGGAGAGCAAGGGAGAGCGGGCCCCTCTCGTCAGCCGAGATCGACAAAGGAATCCGGGAATTCCCAGGATATCTCTTCCGCAGATATTCCAGGTGGGTTTCAAGCCGGTTCTCGACAACGCAACTTGTCGGTGAGCTTGTTGAAGCCGTCGTCGTAGCACGACTGGACGTCGCCCGGGAGGCGCTCGGCGATGCCGCGCTGGAGCTGCAGGGCCCAGAGGCGCACGGGGTCGGGGACCACGTCGGGCGCCAGGCGCTCCTGCGGCGCCTCGTTGCCCCTGTCGCCCCGCCTGCCCCCGCGCTTGCCCGCGCCGGCGGGCCTCGGGGCCGCCCCCGTCGTCGCGACCGCGGCGGCGGCAGCGGCGGCGACGGCCGACTCGGGCAGCGCCTGCGCCGAGACGGGCTCTGCGATGGGGGGTGGTGGGAAGGGGTCGGCTGGCCCGTCAGGACGGCGGGCGGGCGGTGCGGAGAGGGGGACGCGTTTTGGGGGAAGGAACCGTCGACGTCGTCGTCGAGGAAGGAGACGTGGGCGGTGGTGGAGAACTCGGGGAGGTCCTTGTGCGCCATTTGCGGTGGATGCGGACGGGCTGTGCGGGGTTGCTTTTGTGCGCGGCGCGCGAGCTGAGGGTCCTTTGAGAACACACTGTTGACGTCAACGCCCATGAAGATCTGTCGCACCTTGCGGTATCTCAACAGGTGTCCACTTTGGCCGTGCCACCCCCATCCAACTTCCAGAGTAAGGTGCTGCGCCTGTACATTACTATCTCTGGCCTTCCTGGCCAGGCACCCTCCCGCCGCGGACGGCTTGAGAGAAGATTTGCAAATCAACAGCAGAAAAAGCGCGGGAAAAAGGAAGAAGATTTGGTTGAAGCCCAACAACAATGGCCGAGTCCAAGGACCTCTTGGCGGCGCTCGAGTGCGACGACCCCACCGCGCTCTGCTCATGGTCCACCGACCACGTGCGCTGGCGTCTCTCGCCCCTTTCCCACCTCGCTTATCTCCGGCGCCCCCCTCGGCCCCCCCCAGTCGTCGGACCGCAAGGCAGCGGCCGAGGAGGCCATGCAGACGCGCGCGGGCGAGCCCAAGGCGGCGGCGGCCCTCGTGCTGCGCGCGGTCCAGGCGCTGGCCGTCATGGTCCCGTCGAGGGGCGATGACGAGGTGGACGCCGCGCATTCCGAGTCTGCCGCGCGCTCCGCGGCCGCGGCCATCGCCACCTGCGCCCTCTGCGCCAAGGTCCGCCGCTTTGATTCCAGATATTCCGGCATATCATGATTCGCGTATCTGAGCCCCGGGCCACTGACACCGCAGGCGCTGGACGAGTGCATCGACAAGGACGCCGAGCCGCCAGAGGAGCTCTGCGAGGCCGTGGTCGCGCTGCACTCGTGCGTCTACGACCTGATGCGGAGGGGCGAGGACGCCGCGGCCAACGACGTCTCGTGCGCCCTCGAGTCGTGGTGGTCCCGCGTGCGCCCGCGCAGGGACGAGATTGTACCCCTGATGGTCACCTTCCTGCTCGTCCGCGTCCTCGACTCCGCCCCCGGCCAGCCCACCGCTGCGTCGGACATCAAGCGCATCTACAGCGTCCGCCTGGCCCTGACTCGCATCGAATACGCTGACGACAAGTGCGGAATCGGTCAGAGAGGCGTTACCCTGACATCGCTCTTTCCCCCCTGCTGCGGACTTGCAGTGCGGTGACGATCAAGAGGCTGCTGGCCAAGGCGGCGATGCACGTGCCGCTGCTGCGCAACGACCAGGGCAGGAAGCTGCTGGCGTTTGCGCTGCAGCTGCACCCGAGCGTGTCTGCCGAGATCCACCAGGTCGTCAAGTGCCACCTGCGCCACTCGCCGCGCTTCCTCGTCGACAACATCGCCGAGATGTACTTCCGCGCGTGGAGCACCGCGCAGGGCTCGGCGCAGATCTCGATCGAGCGCGACCTCGTGCAGGACATCATGCACTGCGCCGTCCACGTCGGCCAGAAGCGCGTGTCCTCCGCCCTGCTGAGCCTGCTCTCGTACTTCCACGCCAGGAAGCCCCACAAGGGCGTCGACGCGATGCTCGAGAGAGCCTACAGGCACGCAGATGCCCCTCCCCTCGTGGCGCTGCTGACCAGACGCTGCTTCTTGCAAGGCCAATCCTGTGGCGTGCGATGTCGGTGGCCAACCCGCAGGTGCGCCTGAACGCGTCGAGGGTTTTCATGGACGCGTTCCCCATACACGACCCCGAGTCGCCGCAGCGCGTCCAGGACGAGGAGCTGCAGCGCCAGTTCGACCTCCTGGGGACCCTTCTGCACGACGCGCATGAAGGCGTGCGCCGTGCTGCTGTTCCCGGCGTGTGCAGGATCCTCTGCACGTACTGGGAGCTCATACCCGCAGCCACGGCGGCCTCGCTGCTGCACACGCTGGCGGACGAGCTCGCGTTTGATAAGTCAAGCCCCGCGGTGAGGGCTGCGGTGCTCAGGGGGTTCAGGGCGGTGATCGACGGCACGCACCTCAGCCACTCGGCGCTTGCGGGGCTCCTGCCGAGGGTCGCGCCGCTGGCACACGACAGCTCGGAGCGCGTCAGGGAGGCCTTTGCGGAGCTGATGCTCTACACGAGCAACATCAGGACGATGCCGCGCGATTACGTGCCACTCGCACAGGTGGTCTACCGAGTCTCGTGCGACCCGCCGGCCCTCGGAAAGAAGGTTAGTGTGTGGGCGTTGCCATTTTGTGGGCGGGGACTGACATCGAGCAACCGCGATCGCAGTGGTCGAAGTTGCTGCTGCCCCTGTTCATGCCGGTGCACAAGAGCAGCAAGACGCTCATGGGCAAGGCCTTCAGGCTGATAGAGGCGAACAAGATCGCGGCGATCAAGTTCTACAAGTACTGCACGACTCTCGACATCCCGCCCACCGTTCTGTGCAAGCTCCTCGCCAGGATGTCGCAGGCACGCACATCATGCGCCCTCCCTCGTGGCGCTGCTCTCACCCGAGCGACCACAGTACTTCCTGAAGCAGACACCGATCGAGGCGATCTCCAGGCGGCTTTCGGCGATGCCAGACTCCAAGGCCGCTGCCAAGGAGCTCACTGTCGTGCTGCCCACGTTCGAGGACAGCGACGAAGAGGGCGAGGTAAAGGAAGAGGACGACGACGACGCTGACGCGAAGAAGCCCAGGAGGAAGGGGCGCAAGGGCAAGAGGAGCCACGAGGAGCACCGCCGAGAGGCCGAGGAGGACAAGGGCCCCGTCCTGGCCTCTGAGTGCCTCGACTCGCTGCTCGAAGTGATGGCAGCGCTGTGGAAGGCGCTGTACCCGACACTCTCGGGCGACAACGAGTTCCTTCGCGAGACGCTGTCAAGCGCCATCGACGTCGAGAAGTTGTTCGACTCGGCCAAAAAGCTCGGCACTGCCCGCGCCCGCCAACTCTCGCTCGAGATCGTCGCGTTCTTGCCCGAGATACCCCGCTCGCTGGACCTGTCGTTGTCGGAGGAGCTGCAGTCGATCAGCCACGACACGTCGGCGGACACATACGAGCCGCTCATAGAGTGTCTGTTCGCCAGAGGTCGCGGGAGGGACGTGCTGTCGCAGATCATCTGCTGGCTGTGCGGCGAGGACGACGAGGACAGCAGCGCGCCGTCGCTGGCAATAAAGCTCTTCGGGTTCATCATGGCTAACAAGCAGACGCGCGCCATGGCATTCGCGTTCGCCGACGAGCTGCAGACGGTCACCAACAAGCTGCTGTCCAACGTCAGCGCGGCGCAGAAGGAGATCGAGAGCGGTAACGACTTTGTGGGGGACCTCGCCGAGGTGCAGGTTAACTCGCTGGTGATGTACCTCAAGTTCCTCATACACACGATGGCCGCGTCGGACGAAAAAGACCCGCCTGTGATCGAGCAGCTCCTCCGGTGGACAGACGAGTTCCTGCTGCCCAAGCTCAAGGTCGGTGAGGGCGAGATGACCGGCATCCTCGCGCAGACGGTCTCCATATTCGCGTCGGAGCTCGTGGCCGTGGGCCTCAGCGGCCCCAGGATCATAGAAGCTGCCGTGGAGCTCTTCAAGAAGATGCTCCTCACGTGCAACAGTGCGCCACCGCTCTTGACAACGTCCCGCGATGCTTGAACTCAGAGGCCTTCTTTTGCGGATGCAGAGCGGTTTGTGGCCACGGTGGCGCCGCACCTCTGCAAGTTCATCTACCACCTGCACCACGAGGGTACGTTCGAGGCGCAGGGAACGGAGCTGCTGTTCGAGGCGATCAGGAACTTCTCCGAGGAGGCCTTCCACGACTTCCTTCTCGCCGACATCCTGGCGCTGCACCACGCGCGCTCTTCACTGCAGATAATTACCGCGGACCTCGTCCCCGTTCTTCTCGAGCCCGCCTGCGTGCGTCCCGCTGTTGCCAGTGAGGAGCGCGACTCAACACCTGCGCAGGGAGAGGGACCGTCGGCAGAGAGCGAGAGGGAGCTACCGCCTGCGTTTATGTTCCTGATACGGACGGCGCTCAAGTCGCCGGCGTTCCTCTCGGCGCTGATGCAGCACTTCAAGGAGCTGCAGATGGCGGGCGACGTGCCCACGATATGGAAGACGCTCGACGTGGTCGGCGTGCTGCTGGAGCAGTCGGAGCCCAAGGGCCTGGGGCGCACGCCGAACTTGAGCGCAGTCCAGGAGCTCCTTATGGGGCTGGTAACGAAGCTCTCGAGCGGCGGGTCGCTCTCGGGGACAGCCTCAGGCGCCGAGCTGACACAGCACTCGAGCAGCCTCCTGCACCTGTGCAACTCCAAGTGTACGCGAAACGAACGCCTCGCTAAATAGACTTTATTTCGGGCTCTCTCACACGCCCCGCTCTCACGCTGTGCTTTCCCCCAACGACCTTACAATGCGCATCGAGTTTTCCCGGCAAAAATCAAAAAGCGATGTTACCGCTCGCTACTTTCCCATGCTCTGGTCCGAGAGCGCGTGGAAGGAGGGGGCGAGCCCCTCGAGCACCATCATGGGCATCTCCACGGGCGGGGGAGGGGGGACCGTGTCGTCGGGGTCCTCCTGCACGGCCTCGGAGACGAGGACGCTCCCGCGCTCCATCTCCAGCTCCTCCATCTCGCCGTCGTCGTCGTCGTAGGGCAGGGTGCTGCGGCGCAGGCCGAGCAGCGCCACGCCCTCGCGCAGGTCCTCGGGCAGCGTGGAGGCGGCGTTGGGCTGCGGCGCGACCGAGACGTTGGAGTTGGGGTCGTCGAGGACGATGCGCATCTTCGCCTCGGCCACGGCGAGCTCCTCCTCGCGCTGCGAGCGGACCTCGGGCGCCAGGGTCGGCTTGGAGAGGGACGTCCTGAGCTGCGTGATCAGGTTGTTGAGCGACTGGACCTGTTGAGCGAGCAGCTACGAATCAGACCGAGGCAGAACACACGCGCCGAGAGAAGCGTCTGCAGAACACGGTGCGTGCCTTTCGGTGGGGCCAGCGCCTGATCCCGTACTTGCGGCAGATCTTCTTCAGCTGTGCCAGGGGCGAGTGTCAGAGCAGTGCCCGACTATGCAGGAGATGTAGGGTGGGGAAGAGGGTGAGGGGTACCATGGTGGTGCAGATGCCGAGCTCCGCCGAGACCGTCTGAATGGGCAGGTGGAACCGGGACACGAGGTCCTCGCGCGTGATGCTCGCCCCCGCCTTCTTCTTCTGGCTCTGCGAGGCGTGCGTCTTCATCCGGGCGGCACTATGCTGCAGTGGCTTCGGGCTAGTTTAAGTGTGCGAGCGTTTGTCTCTTCGTAAGACAATACGTGGCCACCCCCGTCGCATTTTCCCTCACGGCAACATACTCCCACGCAGTGCCAACAGCCATGAAGAAGCAACGAAGGTTGGATGCCCGCAACGGCAACGCTTAGGGTTGCCGGCATCGAATGCGGTATAAATCCACGGGCGATTTTTGGTGCAGCCAAGGACAGGAAATTACTGAGACGAAGAAGAACGGACCCGAATTGCACATACCCAATGCGGGCACCTCGGCGTCATGGACCGAGCACCCGAAAGCCGAAATAGACGATCGAAGAGACAGGAGCACCGGTGAGGACAAACGTGGCGAAGACCCTCACACTGCACCTGTGACAGTCCCTTTGGTTTCAGTACTGAGAGAAGGTGGGAGCGAGGAACCGCGCTAGCCCGCACCGCGCGCAGAGGCCAACGCCCACCCGCCGCTCCGCCTCGCCCGCCCGCCGGTTCTCGCCGCGCACTTGCACAAAAACCCGGATGGAGCGCGAGGTCACGCTGCCCCAGGGCCTCTTCCCCTTTGGCAGCAGCATTCGTGTGGCAGCGACGCCGGCGCCCGCCTCGCCGCCCACGTCGGGACGGGCACACGCCCCAGTGTGCAGCCCCCCGGCGGCGGTCTCCGCGTCGCCGTCCCCGGCGCCCGGTGCGGAGACTGTGGGGCAGTTCGTGCGCAGCCTCGAGGAGCGGCTCTCTGCCGCCGCGGGGCGCCGCGTGAGGGTCGACCACACTGTGGTGCTGCCCGAGGGTGGCGACCCGGTGGACGCCCCTGCCGGGGCCACGCTCGCTGACGTGCTCGGAGATGTACGCGGTCCCCACCGCGGGGGGCAGAGGGAGACCCTGTCCTTAAGCCCCCTGTCGTTCTTTTTTGCCCCCCTTTAACCCTCCCTCGCCTGATGGGCTGGCCCGAGCACCAGCGTTCATGCGGCGCGTTCTCACCCGCGGGTGCTCGCGCAGGGGGAGATGGAGCTCGTTCTCAGGCGTCGCAGAACAGCGTCCGAGCGCGTGGAGCGTCGTCCGAAGCAAAAGGTGCACTTTGGCAGTATTCCTGAACTGGTGAAAGTACCCGCAAGCACCCAACTCACGCAAGGGGGTGGGGTGGGCTTATCTGCCGATCACAGGTCGTCCTCAACTTCTCCTGCCACAGGTGCCGCACGCGCAAACAGAAGTGCCTCGTGTGCCCGAACAACCCCAAACACAGGCACGCCCCGCTGATTACTTCGATCGCCGAGAAAGAGCGGCATTGAACTCACAGGTTCTTCACCCGCCCAGGTTCTGCTCCCTGTGCCTCGTGCGGTACTTTGGCGAGAGGGAGATGCCCGAGGACGGCTGCCCTGTGTGCCACGGGCTCTGCACGTGCTCAAAGTGTGCCCGGCCACCCAAGCCAAAGGCGTGAAACGGCGATTTCAGCGATAGCTACTTTTTCATTTAATTTTCCTCGTCGAATTTAGCCTACAATTCACACGTCTTATGCGCCGTCTCCGCGTTACGGTAAACGCGGCCAGGCGCTTCCTATCTCTACCTATTACTTTTCCATACCCTCCGACCACCCCAAAAGGCTTCAAAGCAAAAGAAGCTCCTTTTCTAGTTGTTTCCCAATGTGTGCATTGGTACACAGCAACACGTGTTGGATCATGACGCAAACACTCCAGGAAAACCACTAACTATGGATCCTGCACCTGCCGCCCCCACCCCACACGGTCCCTCTGAGGTGCGGGGGCGGGGGGCGGGGGGCGGGAGACAACTCCAACGACTCCACATCCACACACGGTTCGCTGGCTTCTAATCACGGTGCTGTGCCAATGAAGGATTGTACCACCGAGGAAACATCTGGACCGCTTGCCATTGACTGTTTGACCAACACCACGAACGTTCGCCATACATTATAATATCTCCAAGATGATCCAGTGATATCTTATAGTGCCAAAAATAGCACACCCCATCCAACCCAGCCCCAAGGCCGTCGCTGCCTCCCATGAAGCAGAGGCAGCGCCACATGAGCAGCGGCGAGTCGACCCGCGCCGGCACCCAGCTCCCCCAGGCCCAGCTGCGCCGCGCGCGCTCGGGCAGCAGCAAGGCCCAGTCGCCGCCCCGCTCTGCCGGCAGCGCCGCCTCGGCCTCGGCCACCAGCGGCAGCGCCCCCCCCGGTGCCCCCGCACAGCCTGGGCGAGGAGGTGCTGCGCCTCATCCAGTCGCTGCGGCTGCCCCTGGAGCCCTCGTGCGCGGGGGCGGGGGCGGCGGCGGCGGCGCAGGGGGCGCAGAACGGCCGCGGGGGCAGCGGCAGCACGCGGCTCGAGCCGCTGCCCTCGACGCCCGCGCCCATCGCCGCCCCGCTGCGCGAGCGCGCGTCGATGGTGCGCTTCACGCGCTCGGCAGACGGGGGCCCCGAGCCCGGCGACTGGGACACAGGCACGAGTGCCGGCCGCGCTGCCCTCTCTGGGCGCTGGGCCTCTCTCGCCCCCCAAGTTCAATTGACCGATCGATAACGCGATACGATTCCCGATTTGGGTCCCGCAGGGGAGAACGAGGGGTCGACGGGGGAGTTCGAGGGCGAGGACGACCCGGCGTTCACGGGGCTGCGGGACGACGAGGACGAGGCGACGCCCGACGCCCTCGACCTCGAGTGGACCGACGACGGCAGCGCGTTGCGCGACGCCGGCAGGCGAGCCCGCGCAGACGGCCGCCCGATGCGCCTCGTTGACGCCTGCGCGGTGCTGCGCACGCTGAAGCTCGTCGACTCGGGCATCACGACCATCCGCCCCGGGGCCACGGGCACCGCCGCCGAGGCCTCGGCCTGCGTCGCGGCCATGTCGAAGCTCGAGACGCTGTGCATGGCGGGGAACCACCTGCGGGACCTCAGAGGGCTGCCGCCGTCGCTCGTCGTGCTCAGCGCCCCGCTCAACGCGTTCAGGGGCGAGCTGAACCCGTGGCTCGGGCTGCCGCCGAGGCTCGCGCACCTCGGGCTGCCCTACAACGCCATCGAGGGCATCGCGGCCCCGCCGGCGCAGGCGCAGGCCCCGTGGACGCTGTCGATGCTGTCGGTCGACCTCAGCCACAACTGCATCGCGGACCTTCCGGCCGTCTGCGAGGCGCTCGCCAAGGGCGCCCCCGCGCTGAGGCACTTGGCGCTCATGGGCAACCCGTGTGCGCTGCTCCGCAACTATCGGTCTTTTGTGGTGTCCTCGTTGCCCGGCCTCGCGGTGCTCGACGACGTGCCTATCAAGGCCAAGGAGGCCAAAATGGCAGCAGCTGCCGCAGTCGCAGCCGCAGCCGCGACAACAATGCCTGAGTCGCCTGGCTCCGGAATTGTGCCAGCAGTCCCTGCAGCATCCCCTGTCCCAGCGCCGGCACTGAGCAATGGTACGCAAACCCCCCTGAGGCCGTCGGCCTTTGCAACTCACCTCTGACGACCCGACAGAGATCGACCTCGCGATTTCGCTCGAGGCTCTTCACACGGAGGACGATATGCTGTTTGTCCCGGAGAGGGACTCGGCACTCAAGTCAGCTTTTGTTCTGAGGCTCGTTGTTCCCGAGGCGTTCGGGCCCCTGGGCACTGGTGCGCTGAGCTCGATCGTGATACCGTGGTTGGACATACAGTGGCCCCTCTCGTTTGCCGCATCGTTCTGCATCAAGCCCGTTCCCCACCTGCGCGCGCTGCTCAAGTCAGAGGTCTGGTTCAACATGTACCGAGTCACATACGAGCCAGAGCTCCAAATCCTGCCGCACATAGTCGCCGCTCTACTGCCGGACAAGAAGGCAAAGAACGCCAAGGACAAGGCCCCGCTAGGAAAGGCAAACAGACCGAGCACCAACAAGGAGAAAGAGAGGGAAGCGACGGAGTCGCGGGGGAACAGCCCACGAGAGAACAGGGATTGGAGGCGCGTCGTTGGGAGCTTCACGACGAACAGGCGTCTGCTCAAGACGCAGCAGACCAGCCAGCAGATTCCCATCACACAATCCTTCCAATCGTTCCCAGATGTCTTCCAGCAGTCGGTGGTGGCGCTCAACATCACCCAGACGTCGGTAACTGCAAGCCAAGCGCCTGCTGCCTCAGCATCAGACCACCTTACCATTCAAGAGTCTTGCCAGCGTATCTGCGACGCAATAGAAGGTACTCCGGTCTGACTTTTACCAACTCCTGACGCTGCCCAGCCGAGATATCACAGAGGGAAGCGAAACCGACGGAGGAACTTGTTGCCAAGCTGTGCTTTGACATGAGCGCCTTCCTCGATGGAGCTGTATGGCGACAGGACCCATACTCAGTTTCTAATCAACACACACAGAAGGACATAAAGGCAGACTGTCCGCTTGTGTTCGTTAAGTCCCGAGACATCCAAGGCCCCCATGCCAGGACCAAGGCATGGGTCTCTATGTCCGCCGCAATGCTATGACAAAAAAAAAAGTACTTCGAGAACAAATCCGACTCGCCTCCAATTGTCTCACCATGTGGAATCTGTTCATTGATTTTCTGGGGAGGTGCTGCCTGACTTGTTGACCAGTGATCGCACTCACCATGGGAAGGGACTGCTCGGCTTGTGCCTTTGTGACGCAGTCCATCACCTTGTGATCTTTTTAGCAATAGAACGGCTCGGATGCGGTGACGTCTATGTGCCCTGCCTGGTAGCCCGCCCCGTTGGTGTCGAGCTTCGCCCATCCCTGGTAGCACGTCGGGTCCGGTGCGCTGCAGCCGTCGAATGCAGGCCACTCGACGTCCCCGATGTGCCCCGCTCCTCCACACAGATCGACGATACGGAAGGTCTCGACGGCGCCAGTGGAGATGCTCGTGAGCCTCACGCACTTTCCGCAGTTACTCTGTGAACGCCATTGCCCCTGTGTTATTTTTGGCTCGCAAACCTAAGTGTAGAGAAATGCAGCACAACGATCCCAGGGGAAAACAGAGAGGAAGTCCCCGACACAGAGTTGGTTCACCTAGCACCAGAGCTTCAATATGTTTGGCGTTCTCGCAACAAAGGTTGTGTGGTATCGAAAATAACATACAATTGCAGCTTTCCAAACCCCAGAATAAACCGAACACACAACCCCCGACGCTCTGCCTACCTGCGTGGCATACAGATAGGCGATGTACGGGTACCGCGTGAAGTACGACCTGTCGTGACCCGCGAGTGCGTCCTGGCACATGAGGCCATTGACGTTGCCTGCTTGCTGCTGCCTCCAGTACTGCGCCTGGTAGTTCACGTGCAGCGCAGCAGCCGCGGTGTCCACTGCGAGCACCACGATGGCAACGAGGAGAAGGGAGCGCGAGGGGTTCATGGGTGATGTTTAAGGTTGCGTTATTTGTGAGGCTGTGTGCAAGAGAGCAGTTGCACGGTTTTTGTCGGTTGAAAAATCTAGATTCTGTACGTCTCATGATATGTGTATGGATTTCATCATTCGTGCACCTTTCCTACACCGACGGATGGAAGCAGGAAAAGCAGCAGATGCAGTAACCGAAGGGCGAACCCATGGCCTGTACCGAAAAAACTTGGGTAGAAATGTGAGAGAACCACATGAATAATTCATAGTGTCACACAGACACGAGCCAGAGCTGTAACAGACACCAAGCCAGTGAGCCATATGATAGAGGTAATGAATGGGATTGGCTGCTTTGTGGCCAGTGTTGTTCTGTTAGTGCTGTGGCTCCATTGTGTGTTTCTTCACATGTCCGGCAGATATTTTTTCGTTGGATAGCTCAATATCTTTTTGGGCAGAAACCTAACCCCTCCTTTCAATGGGAAATCCTCAAAACCAGTGCGCGCACAAGAGCTGCAGGGCACCAGGAGTACGAGCACTGATGTGGCTCGTGGTGTTTCTGCCTCTGAAGCCCATGTGGGAAGACGCCAACTCTCAGGAAGTCCCTCTGTGCAAGGCACATGTTCTTGCTAATGAACGCCTTCAAAACGTACGTGCAAAAAATGTGCAGTAGTGTTCCTCCATTTTATTGCTTACTTCAATATTTAGGTTAAGATACTATTTAAATCGCTCTTAAAATTTGGGAACAAATTGACACATTTTCCTCCAGGCCCACCTTAAGGAGAAACATGTATATGGACCAGAACCAAATCCAGAACTCATAGTGTTTGAAATGTTTATATTACTTTTAGATATTAGATGTGATTATAAATATTCAATTTCACAAGTGAATTCATAATTTATCTATGAATCCAATATGATGTCTTCTAGCCCACTTAATTCGTGCTTGATTGCGCATATCAGATCCTGATTTGATCAATATAATCTAAACAAGGAGTGTTGGTTCAGAATCAGACATGTTTAATATGACTACAGCCAGAGATAATGTTGTGAAATTTTGGATTTCAGTCAAATTTACATATTATAGAATCAAGAAATATTGGAATGCTGAATGGGAGCGACTTTTCCCAATACAACTGACTGCTAGTGATTTATCATTTGTTTTCACTTCATCTTTTTCCGGAACATGCCATGGATTCTGTCGGGTACAACCCTTCTCGAACAAACTGTAGGTTCATCACCAGGCAAACCACCTTCATGTTCGAGTATTGCTGTACCCCCCTTCCCCCAATAGAGCCTGCCATATTGAAAAACACCAATTGTCATATGACAGGCTAAGACCTGTCAATATTTCGGTCAGACAGAGAAAGGGCAGCTACTCCAAAAGGAAACAGCCATTAAGAACGGGAGAATTATAAGAGAAGAACATATCGACGAGCACCAGCATGCTACATGACTGCAATAGTCATTAACAGCACGGGAATGTACTTCTTACTCATGAACTGCAGGTTGTGACAGTTTTTTTGTAGAAGGAAAGGGGGATGAATGCGAGAACAAGAGGAAAAGGAAGGCATCAGGAAAATGAAGTGCAGGGTGTATCTGTTTGACTGGTTAATACTGCACAATCCCACTGAGATCTCGAGCATGAGGTTTCGTCCCCTGAAGCAGGGTGATTCCGCCAATGGGTTCTGCCATGATCTGGAAGAGCTAGCCAAGACCGACTGCATTAAGAGCCTCTTTGCAGAGGGGGTAAAAATGGGGAAAAAAGAGGGAAAAGGGGATGAAGTGGAAGAATGGTAAGAGAAGAAAGAAGAAACAACACCATTTAAGTCCTTAACATTCCAGAGAACTGGCATAACCCATGCCTGCAGCTGTCAGTTCATTGGCTTCCACTTGTATAGGGAGCTGTACAGGGCAGTCAACTGTTCAGTGATAGTTCACAACAAAATGTGATTTGTTCTTCTGTATCCTCTTGACCTTTATCACTGTGATGCACACATGTAAGACAGTGATACTTATATGCAGAAGAAGGTTTTGTTCTCTGCTGTGAGCTGATACAGATAGATGAATGAGCTTCCTTGTTAATAAGGTAGAAGATGCTGCCAATATCTGTCTGATGCTTATATTCTCGTTGAGCCCCTGAGGACCACATTCTGATGCTCGAGAAGCAAGAAAGTTTTCCTGATTCTTTCTCATTTACGGGCCATAAAAAACTTGAAGCACCTTTCTGCAGGTGCAATCCATCAGAGAAGGAACAATATAGAAGTATAGTTAGGTCTGCAGGGGCTGTGGAATAACCCCGAGGATCTCCCCTGATGTTTGCCAATGAGTCATCAGTCTTCCCTTAAAAGGACTGCTGTGTTGCACAGACAGGCCCTTCTTTCCTCCTTCCAGTCCCCGTGCTTTCTTTTTGCTCTTACTGGATTTGAGCATGGAGCACATGGAACGTGGGTCATATATGTATTTCTTAAGTTCTTTCTACTCGAATTGTTGCTCTTTGAGGTTTTTCAAAATCACATTTCATTAAAAATCCTTTTCTATTGCAAATAATCAAGCACAATTGCTCATAAAACGTGGAAATGTGGAATTCAAAGTAAGAAATGCTACCTTGAGTTATCTGCCAGCAGTATACTCTCTGACAGTGCTTTAACCATTTGATGTATTACTAACTTTGCCACAAATAGAGTTACTTTCAAAATTCCTGTAACACCTTTATACAAATGCACTCTAGAACTTATATCCTCATGAGCATACTCTTAATAGAAATTCTAACGATTTTTAATGATTGGCAGCAATTTCAGCAAAGAAGCTCCATGGGAGGAAGAAGAAGGACTGGTATCTGCAAAAAGAGAGACCTGAAGGGTATGTGCAACTTCTTACAACCTGAAAAGTTGAATATCACGTAAATGTACTGACCTAATGCAATTTATACTTAAAGAGTTAAACTAGCACAATTTATTGCCAAACTACTTTTCAAGTGCCATAACATACTAGGTTTAAATGCCAGTGGATAGTAAACCCCATTTGGCATGCTCATTACAGCCTTTAAAACGAATTTTTCCATCTATCTATCTCAAATCCAACACCTTAACGAACAAATTAATGGAGGAAAAACGAAAGAAGTTATCAGTAAATTGCATCAATCATCACAGCAGTGAAAATAGCACTTTATGGCTATTAGCATCTCATATCTAGAAATCAATTTTCAGCACTAAAGTAGTGATAATGTTGGCCTTTGGTATGTAATCTTTTATTATATGACATGAAGAAGTTGATATGCGGGTTGCGATCCTTTTCCCTTCAGCTCAAGGGAAAGAGATGGTCCAAATGCAAAGTCACTCTGCAGCAGCTTGTATGTCTCATAGCAGCACAGTATCTGCCCAGATGAAGCCTTCGCCTTGAGTCTGGCAGCCATATTTACTGTATCTGACCAAATATCATATATCCACATTGTCTTGCCAATAATTCCGGCTGTAACAGGACCAGAGCTTATTCCTGAGTGTACTTGAATTGGAAAGCCCTGTGGAATATGTGCTCTGCAATCATCACAGAACTCAAGAGCAGTACGAGCAATGCAAATGGGACTACTTTCACTCCAATGTGGCACTCCAGATATCGCCACTGTATTGTGTTAGTTCTTATCTGCAAAGAAAGCGTGCATATAGTATTTCGAAGCATCTTGATTTTTGTGATTCCATTCTTCTCGGCAATGGAATCAAAAAGGGCTGAAAGGCAATTTAGAAACTGAACAACTTGCTGAGGCTGTGATATGGCTGCCCACTCAGTGAAGCCACAGACTTCCAAAAAGAGAACAGAGGAAATTTCATAGGAAGCACTAAGATCATCAGGCTGCAGTCCTTCAATCAGTGCTTGATAAATATGTGGTGGAAACATGTTCAGAATGATACTATCAGACATACTGATTGGAAACCGTGAATAAGTGAAATATGACTGAGAACGCACCTTTTCTCCTCATCTATTGCTCCAAGAAGAAAGTTAACGGATTCTGCAACGTTATTAAGTTCAACCGAGCCGGAATGCAGTAGAGTAGTGCTTCTTGTTTCTGCGCATCGAATTTCTTGGCTCAGTTTGTCCAATTTTCGAAAGAGAAGCAACTCCATCATTGCGTAAAATAGCAACGGAGTTACAGCAATGAGTGATATGGCAATTGCAGCAATATTCCACATGGCCTCTTTTTGGGCTAAAACTGACTTTGAATTCTCTCCAGTAAATAAGTAGAAACCCGGTTTTTGACTCTATTTTGATGTTAAGAACAAAAGAGAAAAGGCACATACTGCATTAGCAAACATTGCACCAGCAACCAGATAGCCTCGATGCGAACCTGCACTTTGATCTCCACAGAATGCAAGACCCTGGCTGAAATTGTCGGAAATGAAAATAGTAGACTCCAGAATGAAACCCGAAATTGATCTATCTAAGATGGAATCAGAAACACCTATAGTAAGAGAATACCTGGAACATCCAGAATTCGATTTGTTGCAGAAACAAGCCGGTTGTTTTGTGCATCAAATGGACTTGGCCACAAATGACGAAACTTCTGTGGTATTTCGGCATCAATAGGAAAAGCTCCTACACATATCCCAGAAGTATTAGCCCAGTGTTGAAGTAGAATTCGAATATCCTGGGTCACAACAAGCCATCCAATGTGCTCACCCGATTGATCAGTTTTCGTCAGTCTCTTCGCAATAATTAATCGTGCAATATTTCTAAGCAGTGTTCAGAAAGATGAAAATGCTGATAATGATACGTTATTGGATCAGTAACCACCCCTTCGTAGTCGTCTAATCCATTGGGAACGAGAATATCCCTAATAACTTGAACTTCTGCATCTGCATACTGCCGAGCACAGTGCCGATAATTATCCCAGCTGGATATGTTTCGAATTGTTCCATTTCTCATCATGAAAATGACCAGATCAACTTTACTGAAGTTCGCACAGAATTCTGTGGTCTCGGCATTGAACTCTTTGAGCCACCAATTTGGAAAGAAGGAGTCGCCCAACAGCATGTATGAATACGAGTCATCCTGGAGACAGTGAGAACAAAATGCTCACTGCAATCACATACCCATACTGCATATGATATAAGAGAATCAGCCATACGACTCTGCCCAGATACTAGCATGCTGGAGACTCGAGAGATGTCAGCAACAGCAATCTCCTTGATGAGAAGTGTTTCTGCCCTGGATGAGACCGAAAGTAGAAGGCCGGCAGCTGCACTGAGTACAATAACAAGAAGTACTCCCGACAGAATTGCTTGTCGGAAACGGATCGAGTTCAATGGCGATACTGTCCCGACCTTTCTTCCTCGTTCCTTCGAGTGGCTCTGCTCAATAACACTGGTCCATGGAGATTGAGGTGTTTTTGATGGATTTTTGGTTTCATCTGAGAGCACTTCAATGCAAGGACCGCACTTTGAGGTGCCTAGTTTCGTGAGAATTGAGATTGAACAAGGACATACCGTTGTGATCCTGTTTCAGGGGATATACCGATAGTGAACAATCGGAGCCGGTGATCATTTGTCTTTCACCAAGAGAGAATTGCTGTGTATAACACAGCTTTTCCTGTGTCCGCTGACAACATAGTATTTGAGATGGTTGGGCAGCAACTTGAACACGTTCGACCAAAGAAACTGTGATGAACAATTTGTATGTGACGCTAATGAATGAACTTACCAGCAGATCCCCACAGCTCGTATTTCACTGTCCTTTGACCGACAAGGGAGGCACAGCATGGCCCCGTTGCTATTCCAATTCTTAAGCATAGAGGTTGCTGATCATCCATCATCTGGCCTTTGCATAGTCTAGATTCGTTTGAGTAAATGAAAAGAGGATAATGTACTGCAAAAATGAAAGAGCTAAATTGGCAATTTGTATGACATCCGCCTCATCATAGGATGGTATTCCATAGGCCACAACTGCGGCTTGATTGAGCTTGATCGTCAACAGGTAAGGAACCAATGCTAACCGTAGGCATCCCCCACTGTGCAGACCTTGAGTCCACGGTATTCTTCGAGTATAACATCCAGGCGAGAGAATAGAGAATTCAAGTACTCGGACACTAGTTTTGCTGGTGTGTGAGAGGACCTGCACGATGCCATTATGCAAGAAGAAAGGTCAGATTCTTTGCGCACCAAAAGGTAAAATTGCATATGTCAGCTTGCATAACAGAGACCTCAGCATAAGAATAGCAAGGCACATGCCCCCGTTTGATGTCACTTATCACATGTGCAGGGAAGGTATTCATAAGAACAAAATCGGTTTGCCTGTTTGTCAGTGAGTGAAAAACGAAAGTGATTTTGAACCCACGCTCTTTGCTTCTGAAGATTGTCCATCAGGGCATTCACCATTTTTGCAACTTTGTGGATTTCGGTTTTGCCCTTCACATCAATTCGGTCGTCCAAGTTCCTGCTCACTCCAATTTGGACGATTCGGTTCGAGAAGAAGCTGAGTAGGCGTATGACGAATGCCTCCAAGAGAATAACAATGAACACAAACATGCACGACAATACTCCAAGGCATAGGCCGATCAGTTGCCCCTGAGCTATTCAACCGTCTTGTGAGATACGCATTTTGCTTACAACGTACTATTGTTAATTAGCCAAGCTGCTGGACGTGTACTCTGAAGGTACATAAACCCATGGTTGCCTTCCTGTTCCTTTGTCAGAAAGGACGAGTCCCGCTTTGCGTACAATGTCTACTATCACACTGCTTGTGGCAGTGTATGTTGAATCTGTTTTGTTGGCGTCCTTCGAGCAATGTAGAATTGATTGCAGTGGCTGAATCTCTTTCGGTGTCACAGCTTTTACTCGGATCATGCTATCTGTCTTCCCCGTGAGAGAAAAAAAAGCCATCCAGATTATCATACCGGTAACGCTTCCTGTCGGAGTGGCATACGTGTCCAATCCGGTCCAGAGATCACGAATGTCGCTGTCGTATTTGCTCAAGTTTGTTATACTAATGAATGATGTATGTTAGATGCGTCTTGGCCGCAGTGCAGAATGTACACAGTCAAACATAGATTTGTTGTGCTCGAGACCTTACTTAGTACTTCGGTCATATGTCGCGTGAAAACAACCCACCCTGCTTCTCCTTTGCCGGTCATGGCGGTTGTTTGCACGTAACCAGAAGCTACCACGTGCAGCGTGGATCTGGTTGTGAAAGTCAGACAAGGCAATATGTTATTGGCGTACGTCAGGGGTTCTTCCAGGATACCATATGCCACTCCAGTGCGAACTAATGCAGACCTGATTGCCTCCTTAAAGGGATTGGATACGTTCATCAGTTGGTGGTCACTCCAGTCGTAGAAGAGCCCGTTGTAGAACTGGTATTGCTGATTAAGTGTACAACTGGCCGTTGTACTTACTTCTCCATCAGGCGTGAAGTACATTATGCTGGATAGAACCATCGACTCCAGGTAGCCATAATTGGCGTATTCTCCAAAGAACTCTGCGTTCGGGTTGCCGCCTTTCATGTAGCTGAATAGGGCATCCTAGGGGGCTCTTGAGGTCCGGATTTATCTGCCAGAATGGGGGGGGGCGGGCGCTCACCCAGAACTCCCACGACAGCAGAACATCGCCAAGACCCGAGTTCTCGTCAGCGATAGCGCGGAGAGCGACATTAGTATCCACGAGCGCAGTGTTGCGCTCGATGCTCTCGAGCGACTTGGCCGAGAACGCGATGATTGCCCCCGAGGCAACAGCGCCGAGTCCGAGCAGCAAAAATAGAGCCGCACAGAGGACCCGCACACGGAGGCTTGCGCAGGGCCCGCCCTTGGCTGGGTGGAAGGCGGGTGTGCGCTCTCGGGGGCGCAGCACCGCGGGGAGGAGGCTTTCCTCGATCTCGATCAAGTTCACTGCGCTTGGCTGGGCACACATCTCCTAATACCGGCCGGATAGAGAATACTGGCGCCGGTTGCGGATCTCGGTGCTTGTGTGGAAAAATCTGATGAATTTCGGTGTCGTCACAGTCACATCACACGACCGAGTGGCGGTTTGAACCAAATACGTGTTTTTAATTTCTGGTTGTGAAAAAAGCGAGTGAATACAGAAACGGCAGGCTCATTGGCGGAGCTTAGCGAGAACCCTGTCAAGCTTGCTCACGATCTGCCTCCTAAACACCTGTTGAGTCTGGAATAATGAAAACAGGGCGTACATGGTGAGTCTATTCGCAGGGACGTGTTCCCAGCACTGCTGGATTATTGCTACAACTTCCTCTGGCCAGTCCTGGCCCAGCGGTGGCCTTTCTCCCTTGACGGCCTGTGACTTGCATTAGCTACAATGAGCCTCCCGCGCAGCCATACCACAGCCTGGACGAGGACCTCCATCTGAGTAATGTGCTCGAAGGGAATGTCTCCGCTCAGCAGCTCCCACAGGCAGATGCCGAAGCTGTAAACGTCCACCTTCTCGTTGTACGCGGACTTGGTCAGCATCTCCGGGGCCATCCAAAGTGGCGACCCCACGCGCTCCGTAAGGGCTCCGTCTGTCGGCTCCAGGCAACTCAAGCCGAAGTCGCAGAGCTTCAGTGCGAAGTGATTGTCCAACTGCGAGATGAAGTCAGAGGTGTTATGCGATGGCCTGGTGCACACGAACCAGGAGGTTCTCGGACTTGCAGTCCCTGTGGATGATGCGGGGGTGCAGCGTGTGGAGGTATAGGAGCCCCAGCGACACCTGCTTCGCGATGTGCAGCGACAGTCGCAGGTCGAGCTTCGCGTGCTTGGTGTGCAGCAGGTCGAACACGCTACCCCCGTTCAGGAACTCCGTGACGATGCAGAGGTGCGGCATGTGTGTGCAAGCGCCCATGTACAGCACGATGTTTGGATGTCTCAGGCTCCTGAGTTGTTCCTAACGATAAGACTGGGAAAATGGTTTGAGGAACTGACCCCAGGATTGCGATTTCGCGTCGGAAGGCCTGAATGAGCTTGTTGTCGAGCTTCGCGGGCTTGAGCTCCTTGACGGCAACTATGCAGCTCCGCCACTTGGCCTTGAAAACGATACCGAACGTGCCCTCGCCGAGCTTCTCGAGTATCTGAAGTTCGTCGTACGGGATTTCCCATTCGTACGTCTCGCCGGACGTCCGGACGCGCTCGCGGTCTCGCAGGAGCGTGAGGTCCCACTGGTACTGGAACACCGCCTTGAGGAACTCGGCGAACGTGATCATCCCATCGCGGTTGACGTCGATCTGAGCGTAGATCCTGTTGGCCTCTGGCCGGGTGAGCTCCGGGAACATCATCTTGAGCCCCAGGTAAAGCTCGTTGCTGTCTGCGGGAAGCTCAGTAGGTGAATCCAGCGGTGTACTTTCCGTACCTATGGTCCCGTTGTGGTTCGTGTCGATGGCGTTGAACGCTGGAGTAGCGAAGAGGGTTGTTCAGTTGTGCTTGCGTGAGAGCCAGAGTTGGGAGACACACCGTTGAGAGCCTCGACCTGCTGCTTTTCCGTGAGGTCGGGTATCGCAGCGGTGTTGGCGACCCCGTCCCTCGTTGTCTTGTCTGGAAGGGGAGCCAGCCTCCCTCCTGTTGCAGACGGAGACATCATCCGCTGCTGCATTGGCGATCAGCACTGGGCGAGTGGGGGACCTGATTCCTATGCATGCGGTGCGGTGGTCTCGTGCCTTGTTGGCTGCCACGAGGAACATCGACCGGGCCTCCCGAACCATGGCCTCCTCCGCGCGCTTCCGCAGGCTCTCCTCCAGCCGCTTCAGCCCCTCCTCCTGCGCTCTCCGTTGGGTGAGCCACGGTGTGTGGGGGGGAACAGCTGAACGCTGGACCTTCTTGTGCAGCTGGTCCTCCTTGGAGCGTATCGCCTCCTCCCTGGCGTCCAGCTCGGCCTTCTTGGCTCGCAGCGCGCTCGTCGAGCCCACGCCGCCCGAGACCATCTGCGCCCTCACCTGCACGGTCTGCACCCCGCTATCCGCGCCCGCCGCTGTCGCCGCTGCCGCTCCCGCCTCGCCTCTGGGCGACTTGTGCACGCCAGAGGCTCTTCGCGGAGAGACGGGCTGCGCACGTCCGAGGATATTGAGAAGGGCGCCACCGGGGGACACAATTGGGGGGGAGGGGACGGGGGACCTGCGGGGGCACGGGGACTGCAGGCGCGTCCCTGGGGCTCTTGCGCGCCGACCGCGGCGTCCCGCTGGCCCTGAGCCCGTTGGCGCTCGTCGTCGGGGCGGCTCGCGCGGACTGCGGGCCCGCGCCCCCGGACGCCGCGGACCTTCTGAGCGCCGCGCCCGCGGTCCCCGCGCTCGAGCTCCTCAGGTGCTGCTGCCTCCCCGACATCCCCAGCGCCGGCTGCTGCTGCTGCTGCGCTGGCGGCGGCGGAGGCGCCTGCTGCCCCTGCGTCGCCGCTGCCTGCCCTGTGGGCGCCGGCGGCAGATCGGGGGCCCCGAGAGACGTGAAGTCGTCGCGGCCCGTTCCCCTCTTGGGCCGGTGGCGCGCGACGGGCGACGACGACGACGGCGGCGGCTGTGGCTGCGCTATCTCGGCGGCGGCGGTCGCGGCGACGACCTCGATGACGCTGCCTGCGGCGGCCGATCCCGCGGAGGCCGACTGGCGCAGCGGCGAGCGGCGGGCGTGGGCGACGGCGATGCCGCCGACGGAGCCGCGCGACTTGCGGACGACGGCCGAGGCGGTGGCTGAGGCGGGGGACGAGACGGGCGACTGCGTGGCCACGGCTGCGGAGCTCATCTGCCCCCTTTGCGCTCCGTGTTGCGTGCGCTTGTCTCGCTCAGCTGCTATATTTAGGAGATTCCCGAATTTGCCGATTTCGGTCCGCGTGATCATTTTCGCGGAGAGAAAAAGACTGTCACAGCTCCGCCGAAGCGGGCGCTCGGCCGTCGACGGCATGCGCGAGGTGGTCTCCTGCATAGTTTGCCCCGTTCCGCGATAGGGAAAAACCTGTGCATTCTAAAGAATACCATCCCGGCACTGCCTTTTTGGGCCGTGGATTGCGATCCTTCCTTACATCGCGTTCGAGAAAAAATCTGCCCCATCGGCAAATACACAACAGGCGTTGATGAGTACGAGGGAGTGTTTGTTCTGTGTTTGGTGTCGAGAGAGGAGAGCGGGGCAGCTGCTTCTGTGTGGCCAGCAGTTCCAGAATCACTACCCGATTTCCAGCCCGGAGAGAAGCCACATGCGGCTGTCTCGGCTGTAGCGCGGCACGGAGCGGCCATGCGCCGTGTCCAGGCTCACCCAGACCCTCGTCGACAGGTACAGATCGTCCTTGGGGAAGCCCAGCGAGTCCAGCAGGCTCATGGCCTCGGCGTTGCAGTCGCACACGATCATGTCGCACGTGGAGTTGCGCTTGGCGGGGTTGGAGGCGCGGATGGCTGCGCAGAGCAGCGCCTGGGCGCCCTCCCTGCTCGGCGCGACCAGCGGGCCGAAGCACATGCCGCTGAACCCCTCCCTCGAGAGCACAAACCCCACGACCTCCTGCGAGCCGTCGCGCAGCCCCCACCCACGCAGGCACGGCATCCTGCGATACGCCTGCAGCGAGACACTGAGACCAACAGGGCACAAAACCCACCCACGGGCGAAGGAGAGGCGCACTCGGCTCTTGTCGAAGCCCGTCACAGCTCGGTCGAGCTCGACAGCCCGGTCAAAGTCGGCGCTGCCGAGGTCCAGCTCGAACACGCCCTGGCCGGGGGCCGGCAGGCTGGCGATGACGTTGTCGAGGTCTGGGCGCCACCTGTACTGCGTCTCGCAGTCCACATGCACGCGGTCGCTGCCGAAGCGCCCCTCGAGCATGCGCTGCACGGCGGGCGACGCGCAGTCGGCGCCGAGCAGCGAGGCCCCGCACGACGTGGCGTACTCGGCGGCGCGCGCGAACAGCAGGGCGCCGACGCCGCGCGACCTGAACGCGCTGGTGACGAACATGACCGAGATCCACGTGTACTGCTCGCACGGGCGCTCCATGACGCACGCCCCGACGACGGCGCCGCCGCTGAGCGCGCACCAGAGGCCGCTGGCGTGCGTCAGCGCCCGGCAGCGCTCCCAGTCGGCGTTGGAGAAGTTGTCCCACTCCTCCTCGTGCACGAGGGCTGTGCACGCGTCGTACAGCTCCGGGGTCAGCGGCCTGATCTCGATCGCGGGGTCCGCCATGTGTGGCCAAGACTGACTGACGGGCTTACTGAGGGCCAGTGCACCTGGAATCTCAGATAGACGTATCTGCCGAATTTTCCCACATAGCAAGTCTTTCAGAAAATATCTATGCCGCGTGGGTGCTGATCATCACAAGCGGCCACTGCGAACCACGGACACTGGAGGTGAGCTTTGGCTCAGCTCTCCGCGACCCCGAAAACCCTGGGAAACAGCACAGAAGGGACGTTACCAGATTCATTAGATATTTATTTCTCCAGTTTCGCGGATTATTCAGTTTTTGCTCCCAAACGTTTCATTCAGGTCCCCGCGGCACCGCCTATGCCGACGCAGGAGCTTCAGGTCGCTATTCTGGGCCCCTCAGAGGCTGCTCGCCAGAAGCGCGAGCTTTTCCTGTGGCTGATCCGCGTAAGACACCAATTCAATCCGCGATATCTTTTCTCCCCTGAGACCAAAACACACGGGATTCCCGCGCGCGCGCGCGCTCCACAGAACGACGAATGCGGCGAGTACGAGATGCAGACGAGCGTAGAGGTGGACGGCGTGGCGTACAAGATCACTCTGCGCGACTCGTCGCTGGACGTGCCCACCACCGTGAGTGTGACCGCTCCCACAGTCTCTCTCTCTCCCCCCGCCCGAACTCTGACCCATCCATCCCCAACGGTCTCGGCGGTGAATCGGCCAACCGTCTCCCCGGCTTTCGGAAAAATGGTACTCACTGCACCCCGCGCAGCTGTCCACGATGGAGCGGCTGCTCATCAAGAGCGACGACGCGTTCTTCGTGGTCTACAGCCCCGCCGTCGCCGCCTCGTTCGCGGGGCTCGAGTCCACGTGCTCCCACATCCGCCACGTCAAGGAGACCGAGCCCGACGGCGTACGTCATACAACGGCCCGTTTCCCAGAAGTCCCGCGGGGGGCAGGGAGGGGAGGAGCACCGCGTCTGAGTGCGTCCCCGGCTCTGCTGCTGCGTGCAGGTGCCCGTGGTCGTCGCGGGGGTCTGGGGCAAGGGCCAGGAGAAGCGCGAGGTCACCGAGGAGCAGGGCAGCGCCTTCGCGGGGGCGCGCGATAGGCCCCTGGGCAAGCACCACCGCTGGTGCGAGGTCCGCGACGCAGCCGACGCGGAGAAGGCGCTCCGCGAGCTCGTCAAGCTGCACAGGGACGGGGCCTTCGAGGTGCCCCCGTCCGAGCGCAGAAAGCGCGAGGCCGAGCGGCGCAAGCTCGAGGAGAAGATGCGGTCGGCCAAGGAGAAGGAGGACAGGCGGCGCGCCTCCGAGCTCGAGAAGCAGCGCAGGGAGGCGGCCAAGGCGCAGGCGCTCAAGGAGGCGACCGAGAGGAAGGAGGCCGAGCGCGGCAAGAGCAAGCGCGAGGAGCTGTCGCTGTTCCGGAAGCACCGCCTGAGCAAGTGCGAGTCCAAGCTCGAGATGCGGCCCGTGGAGCAGTGGTCCGTCGAGGACGTGTGCACTTGGCTGCGGCACATCGGCATGGCGACGTACGCCCCTGCGTTCCGCAAGAACGCCATATCGGGGGCCGCGCTGGTCATGCTCGACAAGGCGATGCTGAGCGACATGGGCGTCTGCGTGCTCGGCCACGCGCTGGCGATACTCAGCGGGGCCAAGAAGCTCCGCGAACCCCCGTCGCCGGCGCCTGCCGCGACCTCGTCGCCGCAGTCCCCCAGCGCGTCGACGCCTGCGTCGACCCCGCCGCCGTACGCGTCCACGGGCGTCGTGCAGAGCACGCCGCAGACGCTGACGGGGATGGCGGGTGCCAACTGCCACGGGAAGCTCGAGGTGGGGCCGCTGGTGTTCCCGAACCAGATGAAGATCCAGCAGCTGCGGCAGATGGTGCGCGACTTCGCCCCGACCAAGTCGATTGTCGAGTACCTGCGCGGTAAGGGCGCGGAGCTCGGGCTGCCCGCGCTGGACGCCGTCATCGAGCAGTGCGAGTCCTTTATCGACTGGAAGATTCAGGACGAGAACTACAAGCGCCTGTCGACGGACCGCGGACTCACAAAGGACGAACTTTTGGCCATCGCGCTGTACACGTTCGACACGGGCCAGCGCCAGCAGAACCTGTACTTCGTACTGAACAACGACCTACGCGTGCGAATTGCGAACAAGATGGAGCAGTGGTGTCCGTTCCTGTACTTCATTTTCAGCGCGCTCGCGAAGCTGCCCGCCTTCGAGGGCGACGTGTACCGCGGCGTCGACTGCTCCGAGGACGTGTGCAAGCAATACCCCAAGGGCCGGCAGGTGTTCTGGTCCGCCTTCTCGTCGACTACGTCGCTGTCCAATGTCGCCAAGGACCTCTTCGCCGCGGCCAACGGGGGAAAGGGCGTCGTCTTTAGGCTGTCGATCACCAGCGGCAGGAACATACAGCCGCTCTCGGTGATAGAAGAGGAGGGCGAGATCCTGCTGTCCCCCAACTCGTGCTTCGTGGTCACCGAAGGCCTGCACGACGAGAACGGGACGCTCTTTGTCAACCTGCTCGAGATAAACGGTTCGACTGTCTACTGAACACGTCGAATTGCAGGTCAAAATCAATAGAAATACCGCTGTAGAGGCTAGAATACCTCCCCTCTCCTCCTCCTTGTTCGGATATGTGCGCGGGAAATTGATCGATCTACAGAAGAGGGCGCGAAACTACTGATTTGTGCGCGCTGGAGAAGTCCTATAAATAGTTGTCGTTTGGCATTACATCCCCTCCCTTTGGCTTCCCCTTCCCTGTATCCCAGCACGCTTGACAGATGCGCGTTGCCGACGCCGAGACCGTCGCCAGGGCGAGCTCCAGCAGCGGCCCGAACCAGTCCACGTCCGCGTGGTCGGCCATCGTCAACCGCAGCGCTCCTGGTCGCATCCTTCGGGCGTCGGTCATTTCGGGATTCCGCACGCTGTCGCACACGCCCTCGCGCCACCTCGAGGTCGTCTGCGCCGTCATCGAGCTGATGCAGGTGGTCACGTTCGGCCTCGACCGCAACCTGTTCGCGGGCAGCGCTCTGTCAGGAGTGCTCAGCGTGGTCGACAGGATCAGGGACCCCGTGAGGGTCTCCCCGCTCTACGGAGCGGTGCCCCTCATCGCGGTGATGGCCCTGTGCGCCGCTGTTGCGCTCGCGTGCCCGCTGCTCTACCTCGTCCAGTTCCTCTCTGTCCTCAGGGGCGGCATTGGTGCGGACGGAATGGCCCTGTATTTCGGTTCTGCTTCCGGTATTGAATTTATCACTTTTTCGTTTTTTCCCATTGGTACAGGGTGTAGAAGGGCTTACCGAGTTCTGCGAGTCTCTCTCTATCTGCTTCGATTCGCCTACATTCCTTGCGTACACTAATCGGCGGCGTTCTCTCCGAATTTCTTACCATTTCCCCAGGGGTATGTTCTCCTTTCTCGGCTCACTGTCTCCATCGCGGTCCTCGGCACCATGGTGTTCCTGGTAGCGATGCTCTTCGACGCACTGATCGCGTTTTAGTACGAATCCCATTCGGGTAATTACTAACATGCAGTCAGCGTCACCCACGGGCTCCGGCTGTCTCTGAGCCTTGTCTACTGGCAGCTCCCGCGTGGCGCAGTTCTGTTCTCACTGTATAAGTCCCTACTCCTGGTGAGCGACGTACTATTGGTGAGGTCTCCCATCCTCGGAAAAGGTGCTGGACCACATGTCCTATTTGGCTTCGTGGTGGTTCTTGCGACCCTCGCCTTCCTCGGCGCCTCGGTCTACTTCCTGGTTCGTTCAATTTGCGCGTTTAGTTTCTCACACGACCCAGCCAATCGGGCGCAAGAGCGCCAACATTGTGTTCCTGGGTGGGCTGTCGGCGACGTTGCTTTCGTCCCTCTGCGGCCTGATCTCTGCAATGTCTGTCAACGTGGTTGTTCGGAGCGTCCTCTCGGTGATGGCTTTAATTGGAGTGTTCGTCGGAGGCGTTCTGGGCTTCGTATTGGTGTACGTGAGACTCCGGTTCCTGCGTTATAGATGCAGAAGAAACCGTGTGGAGGATGAAGAAGAGATCGGCTCGTATCCCTCTCCAGTGGCATACGACATCGCAACGCGTTTCATCTACAACCGCAACAAGGCCACTCGTGACGAGATTGACTTGGCCGACGCTCTTCTGGACCAAGCGGCAAGGTATTGGATACCCTTCATCGATACCACTTGACTCACAAGTTTTCCGTGTAGGCTCTTTCCGAACTCGTGCTATTTGCACCTTTGCCACGCTCGAATGACTCTCGAACGCATACACGACATTTCTCGAGTCAAGGCGCTGGTAAGAGACTCACAAAGCAACGCTCTCTGATACCTTATTCATAGCTTCTGCGAGCTCGTTCGGAAACAGTACCTCCTCGGGATATCCTGTACTGCCTCTTCTGTGTTTCCAAATCGACTGCGACACATGCAGACATGACGGCAGAAGAAGAGATTGAGCTTGCAATAGCAGAGGGGCACCACAGAGACGCGAGAAGATGCCTGGCAGACTTCTGGGGCCAACTGAGTGGGGCCAAGAATGCCGTGCACAGGGAGGACCTTCTCGAGATTGTCGAGCAGAAGAAGTTTCACGAGGATAGGGCTGATGCCATATTCAAGAAGCTTCTGTATGCCAGCGATCTTGTACCTGCACTCACAAACAACAGGTCGAACAACCTCAAGTCGTGTGTGGTACTGCGGAAGTATGCAGCCTTCCTGCAAGAGATCTTGGATGACGCCGAACAGGCGGAAGTGCTGAACCAGTTGGCGGACGGGTCTGAAAAACTTGTGACTAAACGAATGCGTCCCACGTAATGAAACTATTTTTGATAATTCTACCTTTCTGACATCTCGTATAGGGCGATCATCAACGACAAGCCTGCGAAAATCATACCCTACGAGAAACATGAGAAGGGGGCGAAAAATGTCCTCTCCGATGACGAGGAGCAGGAGCCATCGGCTAGATCGAGGTCGCAGTCCAATGTCAGTGCTTTCAGCTCAATTTCTACATCCGGGATGACGGAGGATCGGGCAAGAATACTAGACTATCGCTCTCGAATTGCAACCAGCAGGTGCGTATCCCCTGAATACTATTTTAAACTAAGCCACAATATAACCTTCTACCTTCGACCAGGTCAACCGGAGTGCTATGCCTTCGCGTTGCTGTGACTGTGATCTTCTTGCTACTGTTGGGATGCGCAAGCTTGATTTTCGCATTGTCTCGCCAAGGCGTCGAGCAGCTCGATGGCTCCATTGTGGCCGTTGTTGGTATATGTACGTCTCTTCCCATCTGTGTGAGGTTTTCTCACTCGATCCAGCCGAAACAGGAAGGTTGGTGTTCGACACAGCTCTGCTCGTTCGAAAGATCCAAGCGCAGCATATGGGCTTCAACGCCTCTTGGAAAATACTGCAGCCAGATAGCATCGAAGCAGAAGCAATAGTGCTGCGAGATGAGCTGAGCAGTGCTTACAGGATCACTCACGGACAACTGTGGACCAGCAACAGTACTCCGATATCGTTATTCTACCCCTCGTGCGCAGCTTTTCGTAACTGCTTCTGAGAATACAAAAGGAACTCTGGACTTGGCCATCAAGAGATTGTAATGATGAGCTTGATGGAATCGCTTCAGGAATTTCAGAGGAACTTGATTGTTCTTCACAAAAACTTCGGTATTGCCCAGCTTCCATTGAATTGAAAAAACTCTGACACTTTGTACGTACACTAGAGGTTGTTGGCAACATATCCTTATCCAGTAATACATATTGGAGATACGTGGTGGACAATTCTGAGACTATCGCAGCCACCCTGCTCTCAGTCTCGGGGCAAAAGGCAAAAGATGTCTCTGGAACGATCGCCACGAATCGCAGAATTATGATGACTGGTACCACACATGTTTATTTTTCATCTTACATCCTTCAGCATACCCTATTTGTGCCGTCGTTTGTATCTGCATTGCGGTTGGAATAATACCTCCAGTACTTCAGAGAGTCCACAAGGAAAGGAGATCGATCATTTCTCTTTTCAAAGAGATTCCGAAGTAGGAACCTGATTTATATATATATATAATCTAACATTCTCACTGCAGATCAACATTGGCTAACGTTGCTGAGTCATTCAGAACAAGTGATAGAGAAACGTAGATATCGTGGTTTGTCACAAATCTCACGTTTTTTCGACAGAGATGGCGCAAGAAGAGCAGCAAAGATAGTACGAAAGAAGATGTCTGTGATCAAGCTCTTTGTTATAACGATGGCAGTGAACACTGTTATTCTCATTCTGCTTGCTGGCTTAGCTCTTGCTGTTTTCTTCTTCTCCACTGGGGTTCTTGGCGATTACTGTGCGTTTGTATTCATATAACAGTATAACTGCTAACTTCAGTCCGGACACATTAGCATTCATGATGATCGAAGCAGGAAAAATCAGGGCATCAATGACGAGTGCCGTCTTATTCACCAACGAGTTGGTGTTTCCGGAGCAAATTTCCTGGTTTTCTGTTGATAGTACACAAAACCAAGTGGCCAGCGCCCTAAGTTCCCGAGCAAAAGCTGAGCAAGTTCTTCTATATGACCTCGGGTACGAACAGAACATTGTATCATTCTGACCTCGATTAGTTTGTCATACTCGTCTGCCTTGCAATCTGCCTATAACATTTGGGCAACAGCAAAATGCCCAGAATATGTAGGTATTGATTGCTCGGGGCTCGGGGCTCTTGAGAGCTACATATCAAAGGAGCTCAGCATTTACACTTCTCCATACGAGAACCATTCGTACACAATCTAATATATTTGATATTATTCTCACAAAAACAGATACTCGATTTCCGATCCTACATACAACATGATAATGAGAGTCTTCACACCGATGGATGAGTGGAATGCTCAATTCAACAATGCGATAATGTCACATGCCATGAAAGTCCTCATCCAGTCCAAGACATTGCTCAATGTGGGAATCGGTATTACGATCCTATATTCCATGTGTGCTTTTTGGATTGTTATCCGTCATATGAAGGAGATGTATGAAACACAGAAGGCAGCAACAGGCCTGTTGTTGCACTTACCCCCAAACGTCGTTCTGCAAAATGAATCTATCCGATCATTCTTCGAGCATGGGGCCTCTGTTGACAAGTCGTCACTCAAGGACATTGTCGAGGAACAAGAGAAGAAGATGAAGATGTTACTTGATGGCTGTCAAGATCTAGTTATCGTATCTGACGAAAAGTGATTTCTCAAATAACTGAATTATGACTAAAGTAAGAACAGGGGTGCTATTGAGATGGTTAACCCGGAAACGGAGCGTCTTCTGGGATATTCGGCTGACGAGCTCATAGGAAATAAGCTGGATGCTGTTTTCAGTTCTGGTTTCTTTCGAAAATACAGAGAGGCAGTCTCACTGGTTGTCTGTGAGGCACAGAAAGGACATCGTGCTCAGTTCACCCTCGGTCAACAAGAGTTCAAAATGAAGAGCAAGAGTAAGCAGCTATGATATTCGTTATCTCACATCAAAGCAGCTGGCAGAATTATTCCTGTTCTTATATCAAATGCAATGGCTCTGACATCTGATGGATTCTCGTTTGCCACATTTGCTAAGGATATTCGTACAATCAAAGATCAGGAAGCTGCACTTTTCAAGGAGAAAAAGAGATCAGATGCACTTGTCCATAACATTCTGCCAGCACCAGTTGTCGAGTGCCTCAAGAAGAACCCGGGAAAGCTCATTGCAAACAAGTACGAAGGAGTCAGCGTGATGTTTGCGGACATCGTTGCATTCACTCCCACCGCCTCGGATATGACTCCCGAGGACATTGTGATGATGCTTAACGACATGTTCTCGCCGTGGGACGTTCTTTGCGAGACCTACGGCGTTGAAAAGAGTGCTCATAACTGTTTGAGCATAAAAAAACTAACACTTCATACAGTCAAGACAATTGGCGATGCCTACATGGCAGTCTCTGGTTTGGATGGAAGGAAAGATCATGCGATTGGACTCGTTGATTTTGGGCTAGCCGCTCTCAGATCAGTCAGGGAACTCAATGTCCTGCGATCTGCCCACAACCAGAAGCAGATCATCATCCGTGTAGGAATGCATAGTGGGAGTGTGGTCGCTGGTGTCATAGGCTCTCGGAAGTGGGCCTTCGATATCTGGGGAGACACTGTCAATGTTGCCAGTAGACTTGAGAGTAGTGGGGTTCCCAACAGGATCCAGGTGAGCAGGACGACTCAGATGCTGGTTGAGTCGCGGTTCCCGTGCGAATCGCGGGGGTCCGTCGACATCAAGGGGAAGGGCCTCATGGAGTGCTTCCTTGTGTCTGAGGGATGTGAACCTTCCATGCCCCTGAAGGAGAACGATACACACGGAGGGGCAGGACCGGGGTTGAGTGCGTGCAGCTCAGTTACAAGTATGCAGTCGCTGGTGGACACAATTAGTGTCATCAACTAGGACTCAGCTGAGTTGGAATTTTACAAAAACACAGATTCGGAGTACACACTCAATGCACAATAGCAAACAGCAACAAAGAAATAAGAACATAGTTCAGTACTGTGCAGGAGTAACATTCCATACTGAAACACCAGTCTAACTTGGGAGCAGTCATGCCGGCAAGACGATTTCTTCCTGAGCGTGTCTCCTCATCTGTCTCTGTCTTCACCTGGGCGGTCGATCACCAGCAAGGTTTTATCCATCAGCAAGTGCAATTGTACTCGTACTCCGCGACCGCGTATCTTCTGGCCGAGGCCTGCACCTTCTCGGGATAGAGAACAGCGATGGTCGGTCATGAACGTGCTTCTTCTGGCCTCTCAATGTTGCCTTATGAGCATCAGGCGTGTTTATATCCGCACACAAATTGGTTGGACGCCAATTGGCTGTTCCAGCTGCAGATTTGATGTGGCTGTGGGGGCACCACTGATAGATTATTTTCGATGTACTGCCCACTGCAGTCTCTAGCGCAGCCAAATTCATCAGGTCTGAGACTCGAAGAGCTGCAGGACGTTCCTGGCCACCAGATCGACATTTCCTCTGCTGAGCACCTGAGCATCTTACACACGTTTTGAACAACCTCAAGGACGCCAAAGAAGCCACCAATCACCGAAAGTAGGTCGCCGCAAACACGTCCACGGCAAACGGCAACTTGGTTCAACTTGCGCCTTTTCTCGAAGCGTGGTCTAGCACTGCGATGAGGGCCGATGCGCGTCTTCCATACATTCCTGTCGAGAACCAGTACACGGCATGACCCTGAGTGACTATTACCAATACGCTCTCTGTACCTGACACCTTTGTGATCCAGTGTTGTCTGGAATGGTGCACAACCAGGGTGGCTCTAGCGACTCCAACGCTACCCAGAACAACAAAGTGGCAACGACGGGCTTCTTGGACGGGAACAATGTGAAGTTAGGGAATTAAGTAGTTGAGGGTTGCTATGGCGAGTACAGCCGGGCATTCAATGTGGAGGAGAAGAAGCCGTTTTTCTGAGACCCATAAACGCAAAACCGAGAGAAAAGACTTGGCGGAAAAA